>JABUQX010089757.1:0-53301 GCA_015478945.1 Trachelipus rathkii
CCTTAGTGAGGTCATTTCACACTTATCAGTGTAGTTTTGTCATGTTACTTTACTATATATTATATATAATTATAATATATTAATAATATATAATATATAAATATATATAATTTAATATACTTAATATTATATATTATTTATAATCTATCAAAATATATATTTAATACTTTATTATAATATTAGTAATTAATCCTTCTTGTTACATTATGTTTAATAATGAAAATTTTGTATAATATTATATATTATATATATATATATATTACTAATATACCTATATATATATTATATATATAAATATTTATAATTGTAAGCGGTCTAAGCACCCATGCTTATCAAAGTACTATATTATAATATATAACTTATAATATATATATATAGTCACCTACTAATATAAATATACTTTTATATATATATGACTAGGGCTAAGTATAACTAATGATATAGTAATAGTAAATATGTTAAGTTATTACGAGAAATAGAAAAGCGAATATAATATATAGTAATTATAAAGTGAGTAAATAATTATATTCATATATATTATTATACGTTATAACCAATATATACATTGAGTACTTATATAGTTAATAAATAGATTATCGAAGGCTATACCTTATTTAATTATTAATTTACATATATTAATAATAGTAGAATTATATATATATATATATATATTATATTATACTATATATATATTATGTATATATATTAATATTATATAATATATATGATATATTAATATATTATATTGAACTGGGTGCATTAGGACGCCAGCCTTCTTATATATGTTATTATGAGAGTTAATTGATCGCTTTACAATCTCTCTACTTTTTCTCATACTTCTAATTGGTTTAGATGGAGGTTGGTACCCCTTGTCCTTAAAAAAAAACATAATAATACAGAAGAGATTTATGGAACAAGGTGTGAACCTAGATTCTAGATTTTATTAGCTGATATTATCAAACTATGAGGATACATTTCTGCAGATAGAACTTCTACGCGCAGAACATGAAGCTTAATGTGGAGTAGTCAGATAAACAATTGATTAGTTAGTTTCGAAGAGAGGCTGTTTTTAAATGTGATATGACAAATGCTAAGGCAGTTAAAAGGTTTCTCCCCTCGATATACATCGCATAAAGTCAGATTACTATTCTGATATGAGTCTCACAACCAGAGAGAGTACAAAAATATCAATTATAGGTTTGGGAGCGAGCTGTCTTATGTATAAATGGCAATATACAACAGTAAAAAGGTTCTCCCGATAGTACAATTCGCAAATAAAGACCAGCTATTACTATTTGTATTAGTAACTTCACACAGAAACACATTATAATTAAGATATGAGAGACGCCTATGTTTGTCTGTAACTTCTTTGACGAGAGAGAGATGTGAGAGAGAGAGAAAGAGAGAGAAGAGAGAGAGGGAGAGAGAGAGTTTAGTGAAAGAGTGAACATATAGAAAGTTAAGATATAAGCGGGAGAGTATGTCATAGAGAGAGAGAGAGATGATTTTTTGGGGGCTGGTCAACCTCCTGTCGCTACTATTGACCTCATTGGGTAGTAGGTGACCTCAGTCTTAGAGCCTCTCTACTCAAACTGCTAATGTAACAGCGCACGCCCGCTATGGGATTAAGGTATACAGTATATACAAAAGTATCTTACTGCGACCTCTATTTACTATACTGGTGCATCTCTACATTTAATAGCAACAAACTGATTGGTTTAAATATTTTTGATTTTGTTCAACTCTCTCTTCTAGAAGATAAAAAGCTACAGGACACATAATCCCTCAGTTTGGACCTCCTCAAACTTGCCTAATGTAACTCAGCGCCTTAGTCACGCCCGCTAAGGGTTATGAGTCAATATTGTAAAATTATGCGATTAGTCGGCGCACCTATATATTAGCTATACTGATGTTAAGATTTAAATATTAAAAAAGCTCCTTATAAATCTAACATTTTAGTTTTTTTTATAAATTTGAACAAGGCTTTATTTACTTTGTATGCAACTCAGCTTGGCCCTGTCTGTCCAAACTGCTATTGTAACGCCAACGTCCACCTAGCGATTATGATTATGTGATAAGAGAATATAACGTACCATATCCCAGAGCATGTATATTTTCCCTCCATAATTCATACTTAACATACTCTTACCACTCGCCAGCACTCTACTAAATAATCGTTCACCTAAGTTTTATTCTCTTACTTAAGCCTCTGACCGCTAAGTTAGGCTAATTTGCTTTGAAACGCTAAACTGATTAAGCAGCCTTACCGCCTGGCTCAAACATTTTCAACGTTGAGAGCATGCATGAAACACTTTCGAGAGACATTTCGAGTTTTCTTACCTATATGATTTTAGACATTCTTTTTGATACGCTATTCAATCTGATGCAGTTTTCGTTTGCAACCTATTTTCTCTAAAACCCTCAGCTTTAAGGCTCCTAACCGACTAATCTATGGTTCTTGCATAACTTGGATCTATTTAGTCCACTAAAATAATGTACTTAATAGGACTGCTCCTTTTCTAAAAGAGCTCTACACCTTTGGTTTTGGGGCTATATTTAGGTTTATATAGATTATAACATTAAAATTCCAAATTTTTGCTCGTATTTTAATTAATAATGTTATCATTAGTGCTATATTTTAACTATTAATGTCTCTAGAAGGTAAGTGCTAACATGCCGATATTGACGATATTATTGGAAAAGTGATAATGGTCGTGGCCGCGCTTGGCCTGAGCGTGGCTTAGTTTCTCAAGACGACAACGACAACAACAGCTTTTTAAACATAGGTGCATGTTTACTGAGTGTCTCTACTCCTCTGATACGTGAGTAGTTCGGCCTATGTGTTCAAGCTGCTGTTATAAGAAATGTTTCTTTTCCACTACTTCCCAGAGAGGTGGCCTTTTTACCACATACCTATTTTTCCACCGCTGTGCAGATAGCTGAGGCCGGGGCTGCTCTAATCCCGGTAGCGGAGTGGCTGCGGACGACAATTGAGACGGCCTTGGTTACAGAGATTAAGTCCTTCTATGGACGCAGGCGGTCCTGCAAATCCAGGGAGAGGGTGAGATCGATGGGCCTGGTGTTGGAGGTGGCATTGTGAGTGTGGACTCTCATATAGGGTAGAGGGGCTGTAGGGGAATATTCAAGAGAGGGAAAGTTGAAACATCTGCAGTAGCGACTTGTAGAAGGCAGGGGTCAAAGGAGGTGGTTGGACGTAGGACGCGAGGGAGAACGGTAGATTTGTGGAGGAGAGCGGAGGAAAAAGGAAAGAGGATGCATGGAGTTAGAGAGGCAGAGGAGTATGGGGGAGACATGGAGAGTACAAGAGGGTAGATAGAGGGAGAGTGAAGAGTCGGGAAGAGTTAAATGATGAAGGGAGGTGGAGGAATCTGGTACACAGGATAAGAAGATGATGATGAATCCAAATAGAATAAAGAATTTGGCTGTGTATTAGAAAACATATTAGACGAAATATTGTGACGTCAGGTAGATTATCGCACTCAAATATAGGCAAGGGTTTGAGTACATCGAATCAGATATATACGTCAGGTACAGAGTAGGAATAAGCTGAACTTTGTAAATGAGAATCTTATACTCCCTATTCTCACTTCCAGAATAAACTCCGGTGAAATGAGGACCTGATACCGTACTTGGGTTGGAAAGTGGAAGATCACGCTTGTTTGAGGAGATATATGCACCTTGACCAAAGCATGGTACATAAATAAGAATAAGAGATTCTTTCGGAATGTAGCAGTCGCACCTGTTTGGCTTGGCGGTCGGTGGTTAGGTTCTGAGGGAGAGAGGCGCAGCGTTTCATAGCGAGTGGTAGCATCGAGGGATGGGATCAGCAGTAGCAGGGGAAAGATATGAGAGACACCAGAAATCGCTCTGGCTTATGAACACGGAGATGATAGAAGCCATAATAACAGAGTCTCGGAATTGCTCTGAACACTTGAATGGTCTTTTCCTTAAAAAATTGAATCTCTCATTTATATACATTTAAATATACATATTGACAACCTAGATTGGTGAGACAGATCTTTGTTTAATTTCTGGAAAGTTTCAGATAGGGAACAAATAGATATGTAAATGAGTTTATCCGCACTATTCTAATATACATATTGAAATCATTGTAACATTTTATCCTACAGTTTCATCAAGCTATTCGCAAAGTACAAGTTATTCTTTACCGAATTATTCAATCTCTTTATTGCATTGAAAAGGTGTTTAGTACCTATTATCGACGTAGATGTTTAAATTATTAAATCTGGCTGTAATGGTTGCATTTATCTTTTATTGTCCATTATATCGTTAAAGATTTGAAGAGTTGTGTGTGCTTGACTATTTAGTTAACTAGGCTATTCGCGGAACATATTCCAACGTCAAAAAACATTATCTATGAATAGAAAATATTATAACTGATTTTAGAAAGATGAAAAAAAGAAATATTTAAAATATGTTATTTCATGCAATAATAATAATAAACATCTTTAATAATATAATTAGAAACTTTTTACATTAGTAATACTCATTTTGAATATATTAAAAACTTTTTACCGTAAAATTATGAGAAATATTTATTAAATATTGGGCCTTGTGAATTGATCATTATATTTTATATTATTCAAATCTATGAAAAATATCATCTAAAGTAAAAAATAAGATATAAATTATAATATATAATAATAATAAGTATATATATATATTAATATATTAATATTTAATATATAATATATAATTTATTATATATATATAATATATTTAGTATATGATATGTAAATTACTAGTATATACCTACTCATGTATATAATAATACTATAATTTATTTATTAATATAATATATAAATTAAATAGAGGAGTAAATAAAATATGCTGAACTTTAAATTTTTGGCTATAACTTTGCTTTATAATTATATTATTATAATATATACACTATAGTGAATAAATATATATTATGATATATATTAGGAGTATTATACTATATATATATATATACATTATATCTATATATATATATAATATATATAGCGGTAGAGTATATATTATATATATTTATAATATTATATTAGTATATATTATATATTATATATGGTTATATTAACTATACTACCTGATCAGGAACAATTACTTGCCAAGGGCGAGACCTTCTATAAGAGTGGGAGGTTAACATTCTTATATTGGTTTTATTGTGCATAATTAAAAACCTGAAGAGATAATATAACCGGAAAAAAAGTTTAGGCTTCTATTAACAACTTTGATAAACAATATAGCACATTAACATAAATTTGCCTTAATTATAAATATTGCCAATATTTTCATGCATACAATTTGAGCATCTAAAGCAACATAAATAGTTATAACAGAATATCTAACCTTAAAACCAAAACATGAGTTCTTATAATATATAATATATATATATATATATATATATATATATTAAACGTATTTATATTATATATATTATAATATATATATATATTAATATATATTTATATAGATATAATTAATATATATATATATAATATATATATCATAATATCTATATATCGAAAGTATATATATATAACTATAATATTAAGTAAATTAATATATAGGTATGTAATACTATGATATATTATATATATACCTCGCATCCAATTTCATTAGTATCACGAAGTATAATTCCTATCATTAATCTCTGAAGATTCCCACTTAGTCTCTTCTTAACCTGTCGCACTTACTTCCAAAAAAGTGCTTCTTATTCCCTCGTTGTACAATTTCCCGTTGATCCACTCTTTCCAAACATGAGTGTTCATACTTGGCCCTACTTTTATACTCCTTTTTGCATTGCAAATTTTTATCTCTTCTTTTTTTCCTACACTACTATATATTTTTATTATCACCTTTCCTTTGAACATCTATGATTTAAGGCGTCTCTCTAGCGCTCATTCAACCACTCATCTTTTTTTAATTTGCAATCTTGCATCACCGTTCTTCATTCCAATCATATCGCAGAGTTGACATTCTTTAACTTCCTACTTATAGCACATCTACATATCTTTCTCATGCAACCTAAACTCTAATAAAGCTTCCTTCAATTTGCTTCCAGATTTGTTCAGGTTGAACTTGTTATTTTATTCCAATACTGATTTATTTGTAAGTCTCTAACATACTTTTCTTTATAACTTTGCTCTCTTAACTTGTCACTCCTCTACCATCTAATTCTCACCCACTTTCATTCCTTATCTTTTTCCCTCCTCCATCCTCATAGCGCCGCCACTAACTAATCTAACATATTACAATATAATGAACCAATTTAATGCAATCCCTTTCTCGTATCACCTTATCTCAAAACCATTTAAGTTGGCCAACCACAATTCATGTCCGAAGCCCCTACTCACTATCCATATCACAAATACTTATCAGATTATCCGCAAAGAAAGGTCACACTCCTCACTCAACTTCAAAGCTCATATGGATATATGTACAACCACACATACTTAAGTCCTTTTCAAACTTAAAATTTACCATTAGATTTCTAGTAGATGGACCATATGTCTTACCATAGCTCTGTGCCACAGGTCACTGATCAGAATCGCAACTCCTTTCTCTCCACCCTCTATCAATTTTCTCCACTCCAGCACACAATCATTTTACCAAAAACACCACTCGTCTTTACAACTTGCTCTCATTTTAATAGTTTTCATTCATCAGACAAGAAATCAATTTGAGCCTTTTTTTCATCATCTCTCTCCTTTTCTCCTCACTATTAATTCTTCTAACAATTTATATGCTCAGATGATTCAAACAATTCTGCTAGAAAGATAAAAGGTCGCTTACGGTGATCACGAATCAGGCCTAGAGGTCTTGGCAAAGAACAATTCCTAGGGTATAAATCAAGTGGAAACGGTACCCCAATCCATACTACAGCTAGTCCTTTAGAAGTCCTTCCCTACGATACACGTTTATATAGTTACAAAACATACCTTGTGAGCCTCTTTACCCTACACAACAGGGATAAATATTAATGAAAAAAAAGGTGTTGTCTGTAATTGTAATAGTGTTTTATGGTCTGGTCTGTATGTGATACGGAAAGTCTATACTCCTGTATAAGAAGAGTGTGGATAATGATCGCAGCAGGCACCGTGTGAAATGAGCCATTGGTTGCTGGAAGTGTCATGGGATGTATCCTTCACCCTAAATGTCCAATGGAAGAAATCTTCAATCGCTTTGGATAGCGTCTCCTCTCTCTCTCTCTCTCCTCCTCCTCGTCTCTCTCCTTCATCTTCTCTCTCTCTCTCTCTAAGTCTCTCCTCTTCTCTTCTCATCTTCTCTCTCTCTCCTCTACTCTCTATATACAGTGGTTTTACCGAAATAAGGGGGACAAAATTTGGAGGATATTTATCTTTTTGTACACCGATTAACAAGTGTTTTGTCTTAAATAAAGTTGCTGCAAAGTTTCTCTCATTTAAGTAGGTAAATGAGGTTAAGAAGGTTCAAGATTATATGATGTGAATATTGGTGTTTATGTTCCGTAGATGTGGGTAATTAATTATTATTATTATTATAATTATATTATTATTATTATTATTATATTATTATTATTATTATTATTAATTTATATATTATTATTATTTATTATTATTTATTATATATTATTATTATATATTATTTTTATTATTATTAATTACCTATTATTAATTATATTATTATATTATTATTATTATTTATTATTAATTATTATTATTATTATTATTATTATTTATTTAATTATTATTATTATTTATATATTATTATTATTATTTGTTAATTATTATTATTATTATTATTATTATTATTATTATTAATTATTATATTAATTATTATTATTATTATTATTATATTAATTGTGATTGTTATTATTACTAATTATATTTATTTTAGTTATTATTATTCCTAATGCTACTATTCGTATTATTACTATATCCATAGTAATATTACTTAATCAAATATTATTAATTGTTATTAATAGAGGCAATAATATTGTTATTAGTAATATTAAAAGTATTATTATGATTCGCATTATTATTTGGTATTTTAATTGTTAATTATATAAATGCTTGTATCCGGATTTCCGAGTGATATATTGCTTCGAATAATAATCAAACATATTCCAGTATTGGTTCATCTCCTTATTCCTCTATAAATAAGGTAGGTACCTATCAAGCAAACCTATAGCAAGTGTCAATAATTAGATGACAGCTAATATCCACTGTTCTATAGGTTACTACTTTATGTTGCCAGAGTTCCCGTAGCCAACTCGTCACATTTACGGAACATAAACACCAATATTCACATCATACCCCTTGAACCTTTCTAACTCACTTACCTTCTAAATGAAGAACTTTACAGGTAACATTTATTAAGACAAAACTCACTTGTAATGGTAACAAAGATAATAATTAATAATATGTCCCCCTAATTCGTAAACACCCTGTATATATATATAATTGATATATATATAATTATATTATATATATATATATATTAATATATTATATATATAATATATATATATATATAATATATATTATAATATATATATATATATATATATATATATAATATATATATACAGGGCCCCTTAACATTCATGGCCGCCCTGGCAAAAAAAAAATCAACCCTAAGAAATATGTAAATTATATATATATATATATATATATATATATATATATATTATATATATATAATATATTATATATATATATATATATATATATATATATATATATATCATATATTATATATATTATTAATATATTATATATATATATAATATATATATATATATATAAATAATATATTTATTATAATAATAATATATATATAAAAGAAAGGGCTACATAAGTCTGAATTTGGTTTCAAAGTTTATAAGATTTGATTTTTTATTATTTTGGCCCTTGCACAGAGTGTGAAAGTATTTTGTTTTAAATGTTTAAATCATTTTATCTTAATTTTTTTTAATTCGTAT
The DNA here is from genome assembly GCA_015478945.1 of Trachelipus rathkii. Taxonomy (NCBI): domain Eukaryota; kingdom Metazoa; phylum Arthropoda; class Malacostraca; order Isopoda; family Trachelipodidae; genus Trachelipus; species Trachelipus rathkii. The sequence goes on from JABUQX010089757.1 coordinate 8,990, forward strand.
TTGTATGGGTCTCGTAAAAGTATGCGTTAGTGTGTTCATTTAATTTATTGATATTTTTCATATTTAAACCTATTTCTGTAAATATATATATTTCTTTTTAACATTTACGAGTTTTTACAGTTAATTTTTTTAAGTGGTGTTGAATAAAATTTAACTCTGATTTTACACTATTTATGTTCGTATTTTTTTTTTTGTCTTGTGATTTGGTTTTGTGGTTGTGCTGTATAGTGCATGTAAAGATGTGCTAGATTTGCGACTAAGGTGCGAGGGCTTACTATACGAACTTTAATCAACATACGTGGCTTTGCAAATCTAACTCTGCATACCGTGGAAAATATCACCTATTCATCTAACTCTAACCCTATAACCTTTGCTCCTGTCTGTTATGACCTAGGTATTGGCGTAGAGTTACTATTTTATCCTTCATAACTCGTTTTAATATGTTCAAACTTAACATATTTCATAATTTCCCTCTGAAAGGTGGAGGGTTGAGTAGGTGTCTATGTAAACATAAACTACTCCTGTAAACAACGTCCTAAGGAATCTCGAATCTCCCTAACTTCGTATGTTCTGTGGCTTAAAATATTTCTTCCTTCTACTACAAAAATCTTGTGTTTCTGCTACTCGTTCTCCTAACAGAACAGAGTTTCACGAAGCCTTTTTTGAATATCTTACCAACTTCTCACAGAGACCTCGTGCTATAAATATATCTCTCTTCTCATACCAAATACTGAGGATCCCTCTATTTGGAGGATTTCCTAATGTACAACAACCACTTGAAATGGCTGGGGTCTTTCATACTGGTATATGTAAGGTGGGGAGTGACGGAGGCCGAATCATTCAGCATTCTCAACGAACCTGGAGCAACCTAATTAAGAACACAACCACATCATTCGGGATCGTCGCCTCAAACCAGATTCTTGAACACATCGTTGACCTACTGTTTCACCAATCTAGTCCCTTCTCTCTAAAATACACCACCTTCAATCTCTTATTGGTAAATCTGACCACACACTTATATCTCTTAATTTTAAATACTTTCTCTTCCAACAGTTTACATCCTGAACCCAATAGTACGCGTTTTTTTTATTCTGGCACTCTTTAATCGGAGTCGATGGCTTGCTCTAACATCGCTTCTACACTAACTATATAATCGGAATTGAACTGATTTTTGACTCTGGTACGCTTTCGGTTTCTGCCGATAGGTGGGAGCTGGTATATCGTTTGAGATGTGTAAACATATCTTTCTTCGACTAAATCTTTACTCTCCTATAATCCATGGTTCGATCGTGATTGTTTCTCTATGTTCATTTCAAGCTAGAGAACAAGTGCTTATCGGGAATGGATACAATTCTCGTTCTCCTATCAACTCTTTTTCTTACATTTTCATTTCAGCCAAATCGTTGCATGGGATACTCTTCGACGAGTCAAAAGCGCTCATTTCATAAACTGAAAGGACAATTTATTCCATAGAAAATAATAGTAACTTGAAAAATCTTTTATGTCCCTCTTGCCAAATAACATCTCTAACAACATTCTGTAAATCTGCCTTTTCCTCCTCTTATTCCGATCTGACGGTTCTGTTTGCTAATATTCTCCAACTGAAAAGAGCCATCTGTGGTTATTGGTCTCCTATTTTTCCCTCTAACCTTCACCCTGGATCATGAGATTCTGGCATTTTCACTCTCTCCCACTCTCTCACTTTCTTCACTCTCAGGTGTCATTATATGCCTTTGACCTGTGATTTACATATTTAATCGGGTGCCATTGGAACTCTGAAATCCTGTGAAGAACATTAGGAGTAGAGAGAGAGAGAGCAGTAAGAGAGAAAGGCGGGTGAGAAGCGGATGGCGCGATTCCTCCCCGAATTTTGTAGAGAAGGGAGATAGTGCCGATGCACGTGCCAAAAGACGCCGACGCTCTCGTTCAAAAGACTGAATACTGCTCTAATGGTCTAAGACTAAAGATTTAGCCAGTATCAGTGTTGAGAGGAGACGACAGAACGAGGCAGAGAGAGAGCAGAGCCTCACAATGTCACAATTTCGTTACGAACACGCAATTTTCCTAATTCTTTCTCTGCCCGCTACTCACCTTTTCACTCTATCTATCAGAATTGCCCGCATTTCCTCGTCATTAATCTTTTCCTGATTCTACCTCTTCTCTATGCTTGTAGTACTGATAGGTATTTCCTGGGTAGGGAGTTTTGACATCTTAGTACATATACCTTGTCTGATGAAATTTTTATATTTGCTATTAATAAAACTCCAAATTTCACAAAATCTCTATCTCTAAAACACCTTCCAACTTTTCCATTCTCCTAATCATCTTTTTCGACGGCTCTTCTCGATCCTCTTGTGGTTGACAATTATTAGCTTTTAATAATCATTCCTTTTCTAAGTGCCTCGTAATCTACTAAACAAAAAAAATGTCTATAGGAATGACCTCTATCATCATAATTCGAACCAGAGTTGCTAGGGCGTGCCTCACATCTATATAGATTAACCTTGGGTGTTCTTGTCTCATATGATATACTTGGACGAAGCTTTTAATATATTATTTATCTCATAAGCTATCAATAGAAGGCTACTCATATACCGCCCTATGTAGTAGTGATTAACTGCTTATACTCTATTCAGTACGGGGGGAGGGGGCTTTCTTGAGGTTACTCAACTCACGGACTTTTGGACAGGGTACGAGTCAAATAGCCATAAAAGAAACTTATAAACTGTTCTAATACTTTTCACAACTTCTCATTTTGAACTCTGTAGTATGTTTTTCCAAATGAAGGGTGTGTCACTTTATTCTCTTATTCTCCTTATAGGTATACTAAATATATATATATTATATATAATAGTAGAGCAGTGGTGCAAGGTGCTCGAGGAACTCTTAGTAATCAACTCGCAGTACCTAACTATATAATAACCTTATACGACGTCCCTCAGCAACTAAACTAGGGGTGCGTTCTGCGCACTAGAGTTTTGTGTTGAGATATTGGTAACTATATATCCTAGGTCTAAAGTATATCGTCATCATGCTGGTGACTTTCCTTCTTTTACTGCACCACCTTGTGTTATCGCTTGTAATAATTTCACTGCTACAAGAAGTCGATCAAGTGTTACCTGGCTGAATTTTACTGCCTTCCCTACTCACTTTATTACAGAGAGAGCTTTGTGTCTGATAGGCTTCATTACATTGAACGTAAATATTATGCGCTTTTAAGTGGTGAACTTCTAGAGGCGTTGCCATACACACTACTTCCTTTGATAGGAAGCCTTTCCTCAGTTGAGATGGTGGTGTACATACTTGTAATCACTTATAAACATTATTTTTAATAAGAGTACTATTACTTTTGTTTTAACTTTTATAAATCACCGAAAAGGTATATTTATAAAAAAAAAATAGAATATAGAAAATGCATAATAATAATAATATCAGTAATATAATAATCGATAGTTTCGTCCTTATTACTAGGCTGCTATATATATATGATGATTATATAGTATATATATAGTAATACCATATATATAATTTAGTATAATGATATATATATACATATTCAATTTAATTAATCAGTGGCGGCTTGTTGGAGGAGTTAAGGGCAGAGTAGTGCCAACACTTACAGTTGCCTGTATTTAAACCATAAAATTATTATAAGTCAGCACATAATGATTCGGTTACTATGTGATTGGTCTACAATCTGTCTTCGTCAATGAATCAAAATTAGCCTAAATATTATATAGTACTAGTAAGTCAGGTAGTAATATTAATAAGCTATATATTAATTTATATATTTTATAGATACATTTGTTCTGTTAGCTAAAATACGATATGTATAATTAATTAACTATGGTAATTACCGTATAAAATTTAATATATTGAATTTCATTATTAGAATAGTGCATTCACTGAGATAAGTACCGCCGACTTATAATTTAACCTCTCGATTTCCCTTTTATATATTTCAGACGATTAAGTGGCCTAACAGTATATTATTCTACTGAGTCAAAAAATATAGTTAGCCTTTATCCTTATATTGAGCTGGCTCAAATGTAATTCACGTATCAGGTTTGCACTTAGACCAGATACGCTCAATTAATGACAGTCTCAATTTTTTCAAAATTTTTGCAATTACCTCTAATAGTTTAAAATTATATATATATAGCTAAAATAAAGTCAATAATATGGTATATATAATTTAATAATAATATATAAAAATATAATTTAAAACTAATTATATATGTAAATTTAGTGTTGCTACTTTTAGATCCTCTATCTATCTTTTTACCGACCTTTATTTAAATTTCATAAATTTTTCACTATCGAATCTTAGAATGTTCATCATTATTATTTACCGACCAAAGTGATTTAAAATATTTGGTTTGTAAGATCTTTTCTCATAAATTATGTTACAAGTAGCTTAAATATTTGCTCATGGAAAGAACTCAGAGTTATGTATTTTTTATTATAAAGAAAAAAATTAAAATTTTCTTTTTTAACCCATTTGGTATGGAAACTAATATATTACATTCCCTTCATATAATAAAACTGGCACGAGCTTGGAGTTGAGTTTAAGTTCCGAATTATTTATGCATTAACCTTATTCGAATTATTAATTCTCAAGTTCATAATATCAAATATATTATAATTATATTACTTTATTGCATTTGTGGCGCTTTAGCTATAATAAAATTGTGTTTGAGCTCGTTAGTTTTGATAAAATGCGTAAGAATATCATTGTAATTTAAATATTTCAGAATTTAAAAGGAGTAAAACTAAGTTGCAATGTTTTTTCCCGATGTTTATGTGTAGGCATATATATAATTAATAATTATAATATATATAAAATATATAATATTATATATATTATTAATATGACTTATTAATATTATATATATATTATATAATATATATAATATATATTAATATTTAATTATATATATATATATTAATAATATAAATTATTAATATATAATTATATAATTAATATATATAATATATTTAAATTAATATGTATATAATTAAGCTAAAATAAGGAAAAACAAAAAAGTAATATTTAAAGTATATTTAATATAATATATACTATATTATATATATATATTAATATATATTATTTAATATTATATATATTATAGGGAAAGTATGATATATTTCAATTAACGAGCAACATAAAAATTTCCTTTAGTATCTTTATTATCTCATTATGCGTCAAAATACTCACAAACTAGGCTTTTACAGGTGAATAGGAATACTATTTTGCTTAGGAATGCTAGGTCCAATTAGTCGGAAAATGTATAAAAAATGAGAAAAACACACAAAAAAAAAAAAAAAAAAAAAAAAAAAGAAAAATAAATCTCAAAAACTATCGAGATATTAACTCGATGTGACTTGTTCTATATTTTTTATACTTAAAGAAAAAATGTTCTATATAATCCGAGCTATCGCGATGGCAGGAGTCGGGGGTCTTCTCCGGTCTTATCCCGGTGTATATGTTAACGGGAGTAGGCTATATTCCCTCCTCACCGAGGTAGGGTTCATTCGCGCGAACCCTCCGCTATTGGTATTTGGGGGTTAGTAACGCGTTGGGCGGACTCCTCCTCCTGCCCTCCCCTATATTCCGTTGTGTTTATTGACGCAACAAAACGTATTCCAGCCCTCTTAGATGTACCATCCGCACTCTCTCAATCAGAGCTCCACGCTATAAGATTTGGTGCCGCTGTAATACCATACTATGAACTAGAGAGTAGGGTGAGAAAGCGCACAATGAATATCCGCATAGTATGAATGAGCTAATTTAATTTAGAAAAATTTTTATTAAAGATAAATATATTTTAATTTATAGAACAAATAATCAATATATTTTATATAAAATTTAAAATATATATAAATATTGAAAAATCTATATATAAAATATAAAAAAAAAAAATAAAAAATAGAATAATAAATGTTAATCTCAAAGAAATCATGTTCATTAAATTTAAGCCCATGTTATTTTCTAAATAAAAAAAAATATAAGCCATATTATTTTAAATAATAATTCATTAAATTTTTAATTTTAATAGTAAGATATTTATTATTTACAAAGTTATATGAAGTTTAATTCTTCACCTTATTATCTCAAGGATTCTCTAACAAATGTTTATATTTCTTTTCGCTGTAGCTATTTTTTCGTTTATCCTATGGAATTTTTTCTTTTTTTTTTTTATTTTTTTTTTTTTTTTTTTTTTTTTTATATAACTATTCTTCTTGTCTCTATAATTGTTTTAATTTTATTATTTAAGATATCTTTTCCTTTAACCCGAAATCTTTTGTAGTTTTTTATACATCTATTATTTAAAAATATTTTTTTTTTGCTGTTATTAAAACAACTTCAATATTAAATTATTTATTATATTTATAAGTTTTATTTTAGTTATAATATTATTAAATTATTAATTATATATATTTTATCTTATTCTACAATATTATTTATTATATTTTTTTCTATATAAACATTATTTATGTTAAAATAATTTTAAGTCCCTAGTCTAAATATTTTATATATATATATACTTAGTAAGTGTTCTATTTTTTATTTCTATTATATATTATATTACTCATACCTATACCCTCTACTTTATTATAATGTATCTTAGTGTAACTATTTTAAAATTATTGCCTATCATAAAGAATCTTCTCTGAGTAACACTATGAGCTCGCCACTGATTATATAGTATTTAGGAGTAAAATAACTATAATAATCAGTGAGTAAGTATGGAAACACATACATATATATATATCAATTATATATTGAGATAGTAATCACCTATATTTATATCCTATAATTCTATTATATTATATAGTAACCTATATTATAATGAGTTCATTCTATATTGTATTTATATTAATATATTAATATATATTATTTATATAATAATATATATAATATAATATTATATATATATATATATATATATATATTAATATATATATAATTAATAAATATATATATTTAATATATAATATTAATATTATATATATATAATTATATTATATATATATTATATATTATAATATATATATAATAATATTATATTTATATTTTATTAATTATATATTAATATATATTTAATATATTATATTATATATATATATATTATATATTATATAATTAATAATATATTATATATATATATAATATTATATGTATATTAATATTTATAATATATTATAATTATAATATATATATTAATTAATTATATATTAATATTATATATTATTATATGTATATATATTATATAGTTATTTTTATTTTTTTGTTTTTATTTTTTTTTTTTTCTTGTACTGTGTCGTTGTCTCTGCCTGCACTTTTATGCTACCTACGGAGCACAGTGCCCTACTCAATATTCACTGACCCTGCTACTCATAGGCATAATTGCCTTAGTTTGGCCTAGTGGTAAAAGAGGGTGTTACTGTATATTATATATTATTTAATATAAGTAATACCTTGTTTATATTATATAAGTATTCATTTTTTATATATTATTAATAATAAGTATATATATTAATATTATATAATTAATATATATTATATATATATTATTATAATATTTATATTATAATTATATTATATAATATATTATATTAATATAATATATTATTAATATAATATATATAATATTATATATATTATATATGTATGATATTTTGGGTTTTATAAGCCAAAACTATCATTTATCAGGTATCCATATCTATATCAAAACTATATTAAATAGTATAGCAGTGAAAAAGGATAACATGTTTGGATATAAATCTACTGGCAAAATTTATTATTGCGATGATAAACTGGTAATAAATAAAAATAAAAAAAGACTAATTAAAAAAATAAAATAAATCATATCTCATAAAATAATACATATAGGCGACATGCGTAAAAGTGACTATCTCAGAGTTTTTTGGATCTCTTAGTAATAAATTTAGGGTTTTAGAATATAATGTAAAAAAAATATATAATTATATATAATAATATAAATATATAATATAATAATTATGGCTATTATTTTTTTAGGAGCAGGGGTTCACGTTTATATGTATATATATATATATATTATAATTATTAATATATATATATATATAAGAGGTATATATTATTTAGATTTATATATATATATTATATATATATCAATATTAATATTAATATAGGCGATATAATGTTATATATTAATATATTAATTATAATATTATATATATATATATATATAATTAATATATATATATATAATATATATATATATATTAGATATATAATTATATTATATATATATATTAATTAATATTATATTATAATAATAATATATTATTTTCTTTATAATATAGAGTGTATTAACACGGGAATGTGGGGCTCAGTGAATAGCGACGGGGAACATCGGGGGGACGTTTGTTGGCCATACGCGCCGTATGAGGAGTGGGGTGAAGCGAACACATTTCAACCAGTTGCGCGACATCACTGTTTTTTAGATATCACAAGATACCAATAAGAAGTACGAGGGGTGATTATCCGGAGTTGAATCTCACACCTACCACCGGAGGGGAGAGAGAATTATATTTCCCTACGTTGAAAGGACTAATAGCCTGATATCCCAAAAATAAAACATCCACGGAAAGGCCGAGAGAGACCAAATAAAACCGATAAGGACTGCGCATCTGCCTATTTCAGAGTTCGTGATAAAATAGCTGACCATTTTTCTTTTTCCTTTGAGGGTGTATTTTTCTTTTAGTAAATAATAAAAATAATAAAATCACAAAATTTAATAGAAAGTCTATTTTATCTTTCAACGAGTAATTCTTTCGCATATACATATTAGCTTTTGGTAGAAAGATAGCCTTTTAACACCATCATAATTACTTGTTTGCATCAAGAATTAATAGATATAATATTATATACATATAAATTTTTTTATTTTTTTTTATATGGTGTTATTTATAATCTATATATATATAATTCTAATAATTTATTTACAGATTCTTCAAAAAATTTGTATTGCTTTTTCCGCTATAAGTAGCTATTTGTTTGGCCTGTAAATGTTTTTTTTGATTTTATATAATTTAGAATAATATTAAATATTGAGTATACATTATCGCACACTAAAAATTTATACTCAGATATAATGTTTTTAAAATAAGTAAATATATCGTAAATGATATTTATATTCTTCATTTAGTTACTCAATTGTCGAGATCCTATATCTAAAATTCTACTTACTATATATATATATTATATATATATATATATATATAATATATATATATTTAATGTATATATATACTATTTATCTCATCTATATTTTCTTTCCTTATAATATTTTTTGTTTTTTTTTTAAATTTTCGCCAATTTCTTTTTTTTTTCTTTTTTTATACATTTTCCCCGCACTAAAATTGGACCAGCATTCCAGCATGTATTCCTTTTCCCCGCTGTAGGCTATTTGTAGTTTTTGAGATATGAGTTGTCCCTTTAAACCAAATTTACCGTATATATTATATATATATATTATATTTATATATAGTTATATATATATATAGTATATCTATATATATATATTGTATTTACTATATAATATGAATATATATATATTCATCCATATACCTATTATTATATATATTATATATATATATATATATAATATATATATACTATATAATATCTCTGATTAACTTACAGCTTGTTGATATTATGAGGAATGATTCAAATATATTCTTATTTTCTGCATCCACTATCACTCGTGGCCAACTTTAAATTAATCAGCATCCGATGTATGTGAAAAATATTTAGATTCCCGCAAGTATACATGCGAATCAACAAGCGCGCACATTGCACACAATCTCTCGCACAGTCTAAATAGCCAATTCTACTAATATTATATATAGTTATATAATATTGTACTATATATATATAATCTATCTCTATATATAATTATACTCTATATATATATATCTATAATTATATAAGTATATATATTATATTATATAATATATATATACTATATATAATATTCCTATCTTTACTAGGTTTCAACATTTATTCTATCTATATCTATATAATATTATTCATATATATATATCCTATATATATATATATCTATATTACTATATTATATATAATATATCTAATCTATTTTACTATCTTACTATGTATTTAGTTATATCTCTCTCTCATCTGCTATCTATATCGTGACTATATATATATATATATATATTAATTATTATATATGATATATATATATATTATACTATTAAATATATATATATTATATACTTATATTATAATATATTAAATATTTAATATATATATTAATATATAATATATATCATATATATATATATATATATATATATATAATATAACTCAGTATATATAATATATATATTATAGATATGTGTTGTAGTGTGTGGGGGGGTTAGCACAGAATTGAAAAACGCACTCCATCTATCATATACGGGTACATATTGTGTATAAAATAGTAAAGCTAATATTATGTAGCTTATTTTAAAATCTTTCTCGTCGTACTTTATTTATTGCTTTTATTAAATGTTTCATGTAACTTATGAATTCTTCTATATATTAGGCACCTTATATATATAATTTAATATATATTATAATATATATATATGATATTTATATCACAGTTAACTATAATAATAATAATGTATAAATTAATATTGAGATTATACCATAACTACAGTCAAAGCTTACTGATTATAGGTATAGTACTAGAAGACGCGAGTATTATGTGAATGGTAAGTGGAATTTGGGTATATAAGCTGACAACCAACTAATTATATACCTCCGCAATTGAAGCTCCATAATGCACGAGTAAACTATCGCATAAGGTGATTGAGTTTACCAACTATATATATGTGTGGACGCTCTCAACGCTGTTCGTCTATAGTGCTTGTATGTATAGTTTTGGTATTGTGATGTCGTAATAATCTCGGTGTATTCATAGATTAACTTGAGCTATACGTTTGTTCGATGCCTTTGTAAACAGAGTTTTCACACCTGTTTAGGATATGACGAGCATAATTGTTAGATATGTGATCACTCGCGGATTGTCATGATGGGGAACTTTGGCAAAGTGGGAGCGCGTTCTGGCGTGAAATATCCGTGGCGGTATACCCCCAAACCGATCAGGGTTGTCGCAAAGCGATAACGCTGCTTGATTCATCGAACGACGCTAATCAAGCTAACTATTGTGATTACTACTGTGGTACATTACATTAGACCGGTCTCGAGAACATTTTGTGGATGCTAATAGGGAGTTGTTACTATATGGGCGATATATACTTTGACTCTTTAACTCCGGCGGCCAACTTCTCTGTCCTTTTTGCGCACTCCCAGTGACATTATCCCCTCTCTCTGGGTTAATTGTTTTTGACGCAAAAAACCCCTAATATCTTTAGAGTTGTAGCATAGAACGGCGTGCCGATACTTCTGGAGCTGAGGCTTCCCACGTTTCAGTCAATATGGAGTAACACTGCCGCCGGAGCTCGGAATAGACGACGCCATCGCATATCATTTCGCTATCGGAGTGTGAGCAACACATTTTTAAATTGTCAAATCCAGATATAGACGTATACGACGAAATTTCTGTTAATTGGTTCTTCATCCCGGGCAGCTCACAATACGAACGACGTTTTTCCCAGAGTGAAGCGTGACGTGTGGTACCAGTGAAACTGAATTTACACCGTATATAGGCTATCTTCATGTTAAGAGCCTGTGACAATACCTTAATATCCCTAATAACGTCAGAGTTCGGAACAATCTCCCATTGATGGTGACGCAGGAGGAATCCTCATGCAAATCTGAGAGTGCCTACCATTTCACGCACGCCCACGTAATTAAATGTAATGCGTGGCTGGGATTACTCCTATAGAGGGTCATTATCTCTTTCCCTATCTCCCTATATTTCATTCTGCTCTACCTATATTTTTTCATACTCCTGATCGCCTAATTTAACCTGTCTCTTTGAGTTTCCTTGGCAGGAAAAGGGCCTCCGAATGTGCGCCCAGAAACTACACGCCTAGTGCAAATTCGTTCCGGAATATGGGAGTCACTTTAGATGCTCTTCTGAGGGTTGTAGCCTTTAAATCTACATCGTACAACCTGAGTGGCTGCTTATGCAGTTAAAATGTGTGGCCTAGGGCATCAAGCGTCATCTTATGTCAGAATCGATCTATATCATCCTTGGCTCTACCATTATCCACTAGACAAACATTTTACATAGATATAGGGCTTTCTGGGGTCGGGAGAGGGGGTCATCTCGCTCTGTGGTGCGTGGAAGGCTTGTGTAAACACACACATGCTGCTGTATGTGCCGGAAATCCTCTACAGCGAGATTTTGATTCACTTATTCTTTTGCTCTCTCTGGGGTGCGCTTATATATCAAAATAAGGAGTGCTATTTGCGACCAACTAGTATAACTTGGTTTACACAATTGAGAATCTTGCACGTTCTATTAGGACACTATGTGATCGTTGCTGCAACAGAAGAGAATCCGCATAAGCCGAACGCGTGTCGCTGTCATCAATTATTAGACAGCCAGCAGTGTAAATTGCCCGATACAGGCTATCAAAATGATCCATCCGCGTGCTTTATGGAGAGAGGCTTTATACTTTCTGCTGTCTATGCTAATATTCGTTGGTCTGGGCGATGGGTGGGCTAGAGCCATTGTGGGCAAAAACTCTGTATTGGAGATACAAATCCATATCTCTAGAAAACACCTTGTCATTTCTTTTGTATTCCTATCACCATTTGTCTCTGTATAATAGTATTAGATATAGAACTACAAATGTAAGTGTTTGTTTAGTTTTGGGATCTTATTTATTAGATCGTACTGGATCCATTTCTTAGTCACTTATCAACTTCCACGCCTCTCAGGTTAGCTCCATCGCTAATCAGACCGACCATACATGGTATGGAGACTCAAATGCTCGTTATTACCCATACAAATTGTCTAACTCTCTTACAACTCATGAAGTTGTGCGGCCCTGAGAGTTTTTCTCTCTTTGGCCATCACCTCTGACTATATTTATTCACTTTAAATTATATATATTTACTTTTAGGCGGCTATATATAAGTATCATACTAAATTCTGTATACCTTTACCACTATCTTATATAGCTATGTATAAACGGCTGAACTCGCTAAGCTTTAAATATAAAGCTAATATTTTAAATATATGAATAAATTATAATATTAAGAACTTTAACAAGCTGTGATATCACGTGGTTTGAATTACTATATTTACATTATATATTATTATATACATATTATTTATATTATATTATATCAATATTTATTTATATAATATCCTATTGATATAATATTATATATATATTTATGCTTCTATAAAGATTATTATTATAGCCTGTATATTAATACCTTAAATAACTTATAAAGTATGAGTCATGTAATTAGGTAGCACTGAATATTAGGTATATTATTATCTTTTATCTCTTAGTGTAGTTTATTTATATTTTATCTAATATAAATCCCGTTGACTATTATTATCATGAAGCCGTAGCACCTATATATATATAATAAATATATAAGTACTTATGCGTACACTAGAATACCTAAAACTTATATACCCTTTAGTGTAAACCTTTTAACAACAATAATCACGAAAATGATGCATAAATTGTAACTGGAAATTATATATATATATATAGCAACTGTAGCCATAAAAATTTATGAATATAGCAACTGTAACTACGAAAGATTATGTAATTAGAAACTGAAGCCAAGAAAAGGGATGAGTATAATAACTGAATACCAAGTAAAGGATTATGTTTTCTTATAATCTGATATATTATTCATTTTATAAAAGCAGAAGTAATATCGATACACTATATATATATAATTAACTACTCGTATTTATAATATATTATCTTCTACAATATCTATTTTATAAGTTCGGCTTATACTAGTATTATATTGATATAGACGTCATCTACTGATACCCCTTTTACTCAATAGCGAATAGAAATGCTCCTTTGATTTATATGAATTCATATATAGTTTATTATTATTTGATAGTCAGTAGTTATTATTCATCTTATCGCAATTATTATTCATAATATTTGCTTATTAATTCCATCTAATTGTATTACTCATATTATTTTAATCTGAATGAAATTTAGCAAGTGTAATTGAATCATCCTAAGTTAGTAGTGTAGTATTTAATAAATTCGATTGAAAAATATATGAAGAATATAAAATTGTATACTATTCTATTTGTAAATAAAATAACGATATGCGCTAACAGAGAACGAGCGAGAGACTTGGAATATGCTGACGATATTTCGAATTTTAGACCGCTATATGAGAGAGATATTGAGAGGTAGGCACAAGATTTGAGAGAGAGAGAGAGAGAGAGAGCACGCAAGAGAAGTATGACGATAAGAGAGAGAGAGATCGAGAGCATAGAGAGAGAGAAAAAGAAGAAGAAGTCTGCAGTGTGGAGTTGGAGAGTGAGTCTAATCACTAGGTGGCTTTTAGATATGTAGTAGGTACAGAAAGTGCGGTGTAAGAGAACTTTGTATTAATAGCAACACCGATTGCACGTAGGTGACGAAATGGATATGGATCAGGTTTATTTGAGATCTATAGAGCAATATATATTTGTATTGATGCACTGTCTTTTAAGAACTACATTCAAGTAGATTATATATCTTAAGTTTATATCTTATATTGATAATATTATCATCCACATTTTCCTAGAATTTAATCTTTTAGACATGTATTTAAAGAACGATGTAGTTGATGGGTCAGTGGGTACATATTTATATGACAATAGATCTTTCTTAATAAGGAGTTTTATTAGTACATCTATATAATAAGTTTTGATTGATTTTTTTTATTTATTACCTAGCTCATTTCGATATTTCATATATCTATATATAGCTTCACTACTAGTCTCTCATATTAAATACCTAGTTCTGTTTTGATTTGTCTTCCTCATATCATTACATGTAGTATCTATAGATTCTAGTGAATGATATATAAATATTTATCTCATTTATATAATTTAATTACAGCATGTTTAGTTGTCACAGTGCCTGAGTTGACTCAATTGTCTTATTTTTTTATTTTTGTAATTATAATCCTATCTACGACTTACTTTAATGAGAAACCATAGCATCAGCAACATAAATATAAAACTACGATTAGTATCTCTTTTTGCGGAATGGTTGGTAATCCTGTCGGTCAGAAATTATTTCATTTAAGAGATTTTTTAACGAAAATTCATTAATTCCTATTTCCCATAAATAAATAGAAATGTAATACAATATTTAATCTATCAGCCACTTCATCGTAAATCATACATATAATACATCAAAAGCTAACGAGGCGTTTCCGTTATACGGTAAGGTTGCGTTCCTTTTATCATCTGCTGATGTGGCGAAAAACAGAAAGAAATTAATAATATTAATTTTAGGACCAAACCGGTGTTTTGCAATGAGTAGAGCAGCATGAATGTATATTCGCCAAGCAGTCGGTGTATTTAACCGGAGGTGTGACCATGGTAACTTGTCAGATACTTCTATTACTAATTCTATAGAAAAAGAGATATAAAACAGAATTTTCGTTTATCGGTATGCATCTCTAAACATTTGTGCGGTTGTGAGGTGAGAAGCCACGTTTAGTCTATAAGAAAGCTTTCAGCGTAAAAACATTCCACGAGGGTTTCCATAATTTTATACATAAAAACCTTGGAAATATACATTTGGCTAGACCATCCTTTATAGCGCTCGCTACATGAGTATAGACTATCAAGCGTAGATGTGAAGCACCAAACAATTACAATCCTAATAACGAGATAAATACAACTTATTATTGAGCAAAAATTCTTTCTTTTCTTCAATTTTTGTTACACTTGATTTACATTAACATTGTATAGAGACTTCTACGCCTTAATCAATTTCTCACTAATAGAAAGTTGGTAGGATTTATTCCAAAATATAATTTACCACTTTGGTTTTCAAAGACCAAATATCTATTTTAATTCAACTATACGCTCGATATTTTTTTACTTCACAAGTTTTAAAAAACTTGCTTTTATTATCACCGAGCTACAAGGGTCTAATACATATTCTTGAAAGAGTTGTTTAATTATTTATGTATATGTATTCATGCGTAAATATCGACTTTTTATAACCCTATATTATATATATCATATATATAATATATATATAAAAAAAAATATATATATATATTATTATATATTATTATATATATATATATATATATTATATATTATATATATAGATATAATAATATTAATATATATTATATAATATATATATAACGTGGTGTTTTAGTCTATTTGGTACTCCGTATGTGTGGAATAGTTGAAAATATAACGTTATGTCACTCATGTATCGACATTTAAGATTAACATTAGTCTCTTATCATTGCTCTCTTTCAGCCGCTTTATTTTATGTTATTCGACCACCACTCGCTCTCCTTTTTCCAAAGCGCTGGCAAATCCTTAAGCAAAAATCGATATATATTGGTTGTTAAAATAGTGATCGACTAACACTTTTTTTGTCTAAAAGAATTTCGAAGCGAAAAATTAAAAGTGTTCCTCTATTTGCAAGTTGAACATAATAAAGTTCGACTGTGGTTGTTACTTACATTGAACTGTAATTAGGCCCTTTTTTTTTTCCAATTTCTAATAATAAAATTTTTTAATTATTTTATTTGGGAGATAAAGAGTTGATGTACAGCAAATTATAATTTTGTAATTTTTTGTAGACATAATTAAATGTTTTCTTTAATATATATATAATATATATATATATATATATATATATATATAATATAATATATATTATATATATATATATATTATATAATATTATATATATATATTATATATATAGTATAATATATATATTATATAGTATATATATATAATATATATATATATTATATATAATATATATATATATTTAGCGATGTAGGAATATGCCGACATGACGCGGCGCGGATATCCTGCCTTTTCATTCGAACACACTGACTCGCGGCCGATTAATTTATTACACTCAAATATTCGGTACTCGTGTACACGGCCGCATCGTTATATAACGAATTGAAATTAAATCAGAGAAAAGGTTAACGATTCAAATATTCGAATGAGCGTCATTTTATAGCTTTAGAAATATATTCAATTCTCTTTTTATTCCGTTTAATTAGGGTATAATATAAATAGGGGTATTAGATATCATACTATATATAAAGGATTTATATATATAGAATAAATATATATATAAGCATTGGAAAACTGTATCTTAGCCTTAAATCAATATCAGTATCTGATTGATATGAATCAATCATGTCATAGAACATATAATTTTATCTTATTAATATCATAATCATGCGATTATTTTAATCTAATTTAGCGTCTTTATAATAGCTTATATTCTATTTATTGAATAATAATGGCTATATATTTATATAATGAATCTTGAGATATATGTAAAATAAATAAAGTGCTTT
This sequence comes from Trachelipus rathkii, assembly GCA_015478945.1. NCBI lineage: Eukaryota > Metazoa > Arthropoda > Malacostraca > Isopoda > Trachelipodidae > Trachelipus > Trachelipus rathkii. The sequence goes on from JABUQX010089757.1 coordinate 26,526, forward strand.
AATTTCAATTAACTATATTTTTTGTTCGATGAAATCCCTGTCATAAGATAAGAGCTGTAAAAAGGAACAGTGTATAATTTTATTTGTATGTAGCTTTTTGGTCATCATGAAAATCTAATCGAAGTATATTATAAATATAATTTTATAATTATATATTAACATTAATAAGTATAAGCATATAATAACTATAATTATTCATATTATCTAGTCAAAACAATTTCTTAATCTATAATAATATGAAAAAATTATATTAACTAGTTAATATATAAATTGATTATATATATATATTATATTAAACTATTATATTAAAAATATATATTTTATCTATTTGTTTAAATTTGAAATAAAAATTTAATTGTTTAAATTGGTAAACAATTTAATTAGGATATACTTCTACTCTGGTTACGTTTTTGCAGTAGTACCATTTTCCAGTTTAAATCGAAGACTCTCACATGAAGTTGTTGATTTTAAACTAAAAAGAGACAAAATTTGAAAAGTTAGCTAAAAGCAAGTCCACACCTTTACATGAAGATCAGTGTACCAAAAAGTTGTTTGAATAATTTGGTCTTATATTGGAGAAAATTATTTGCATGACTAGAATGCATCCTCTGTGAGAAATATATCTAAATATATATTCCTACATAAAATTTCTAATTACTGTATTAATATATAATACTAAATATAACTACTTATTGTAACATGCTGGATTCACTTATATAATTTATTGAGTAGTATATTATAATTAATATACATTTACATATAAACTTAATAGTAATTAATATAAATATAGTAATACAATATATAATCTATTTTATAGTAAAATATATATTAATATATTCTGTATTAATTTGTATTTTATATAATTTCTTTATATATTATTATTAATAGAAGAGGTTGAGGCGGAAGTTTATATAGAAAAATTTAATTTCTCTGCTCTCTATAATTCAATATATATATATAAATCTATGTATATCATATATATATTTATATAATATTATAATATAGTATATAATTAATACTATCTATATTACATATAATATAAATATAATATGTATATATATATATTATACTAATCTCAATAGTATTATATATACTTTATATTATATTATATAATATAATATATCATATATATCATAAATATCTTATATTATATGTGATGAGTATATTATCAAGAACTACTATTCTTAAAATAACCCTTAGTTTCAACTAGGTAGAATTAAAAATAAATTTTTTAAATCCTCACACACGATTAAAAACAGCTTACTAAATACATATAAGAATGATATAAATAATAGCTCTTGCTATTATTAAGCTGCTTTTAAGTTAAAGTGTTTTCTAATTGTGTTTTGTCTTAATATAATCGTACATAAGTATAGCGAATCTAAGGGTTTTTTAAATAGTAAAAATATTAATATAAGCGAAGATTAGCTTAAAATTCCCAAAATATACTCATATATATATCTATATGATATATATATATATATATATATATATATATATACTATATATATATACTATTATAATATACTACTATATATATATATTAATATATATATCACACTATATATAGTATATATTATATTATTATCTACTATATATCTATATATATATATGTATATATATATATATATAGGTGTCGTTGTTTTGTGTTTTTGTCGTATAATATATATATACTATACTATATATACTTATCTATAATATACTAATCTATATATACTAATATATATATATATAATATATATATATAGTATATTATCTCAAAATCAATATATATAAGTATATATATAACTCGGTCAGACACTCTAGAAGAGCGCACAGTTCCATAATCTTCAAAAACTATCAATCAGCTACCAGGCAAACAGGAATACAATGTGCTCAGGAATCTGGTCCAATTTTAGTGGCGGAAAATGTAAAAACAATAAAAAAAAAAAAAAATCAAAAAGTATAAAAAATATAAATGTTAGTATTAGTAGTAGTATATAGTGATCTATATATATACTCTCTATATTATATATTACTATTCTTATATATATCACATATTCACTCATATCATATATTATATACTACCTATCTAACAACTACGAGTAGCTTTCAGGTCGCAATATGGCAATTACCATTTTTGGAATCCTCGTAAAATTTGGATAGGAAATCATTTGTAAAACAAAATCTAAAAAAGAATATAAACAATTATTGTTAAGAATTTTAGTAATTATCTATGGGACTTAGAGGGCCTATTTAGAGACCTTTTACACGTCACTCGAAATTTTTTAGTCTTAAAATATTTTAATTAGACTTTCTCTCTCTCTCCTTATTAAATAAAATTTCTTATTTATTTAATTATTTTTTAATTTAACATAATAGTAGATAATAAGGAAGCAGAGACGAGGGCAGAGGAGTGAGGATAAAGCTATGGAAGGACGGCACGAGATGAGACTGAAGAGAGGCATTGAAGAGGTACGAGTAGAGGTAATAGTCAATCGTAGCCGTGTATATAGAGCCAGCGATACTTATCGGCAGAGCATGGTGGAGTAATGGTGACTTAATGTATATTTACTCCCGACAGCAGAACAAGTGCGCTTATCAGATGAGGGAAGAGGTGCATCCACGTATATAGAGCAGCTAGATTAAAAATAAGGTATCAAAAGTTACCGCCTCGCTCCTCTATCTGTATTTTTTGGACTGGTGTGCGTGATGGCGTTTATGTCCTCTAGCCTCTAGATTATCCCCTTCTTAATTTATCGTGGTATTTACCGGGAAAATTTAGGTCTCTAGCCTGCTGTTTAGATTACCTTATTGTACGACTGGTGTTCGACACCCACGTTCTACGATTGAGTTTATAATAATTTGCTATTCTGTAATAATTTATATCTGTAGCCCTCTTTTAAACGACAATATAATACTTATATATCACGTATTTTAAGCTAATTACATCGTAATGCTTTTAAGTTGCTATAGATTTAAGCTAATTCCAGTAGTTATGATCAGAGTCTTTAGGCACCACTTCTAGTGTTTAGACGTTCTTAGCGATTACCAGATAATAGGACCCTAATTAAATGAAATTGACCTCGATATATCTGTTTATTTGAAAGTGCTCATGAGGAATTGTTTAATTTTGTTTTTTATTTATTATTTCTCTCAATATAATTACTCTCACAGCGAGATTTTCGTTCTAGATGCCATTCAATGATCTCTCTCGCTTATGCCGTTTTGATAACTTTAGGAAGATGTATTTCATTTCAGTATGTAGCTTTTGTTGATGTTAGTTTCAGTGTATAGACTATGAATGGTTATTTTAGGTGTTTATTTTTTTGAGATCACTCACTGTTTTCAGAGTATGTTTGAAGTTCTAATTTTTTGGTTTTTGTATATTGTTTTATATTTTTTGGATCAAGGTTTCTTTTCACGGTTAAGAAATTAGTAGCTACAGTCTTAATGTGACAGGATTGCCAGTCATAGTAATTTTTCTCTTTCTCAATGCCGTAGACTGTTGTATATATTTTGGTTTTTCAACAGTGGAGCATAATCCTGGTGAATTCCGCTATGCTTTCTCTACCATACGAGGACTTGGGCCTTATTATTGAGATATTTATAATATAGTAAATAAAGATATATTATATATTGCTATCTAGCCTAATTATGTATGTTAATATAGATATTAATTATTTACTTGATTATAAGTTTATATAACATATATATTAATATATAAGTATATTGATATGGAATATGTATTACATATATATAAATTAAAAATTATTATAGGAAATATTACTAATTTAAGTAATGATATAACTAACATATTATTATATATCATAATCTACATTACATAATTTATATATTTCAAGCAAAAATTCACTATACATATACATAAATAAATTTAAATTTAATATATGAAATTAGTGAATTTGTTGATATATTAATACTATTCAAAATTAAAGTATTGAATAATTATCTTTATTTATATTAATAAGTTCTCTTATTATTAAGTATATATATTATAGTATATATTAATTATCATTATTATATTATATATTAATATTATAGTTAAATTATATAGACTATGTGATAATTTAATGATTTATAATCAACTTTAATATTAACATATACATATTAAAATAAATAATGCAGGACCTTATTAATATACCTAATATATTATTTACAACGATTCTATAACCTATTTCAAACAGTTATTGAATTTCTCGACACAGATGACCAAATATACACCTAACCTTTATTCAAAACTCCTAACCTAACCTATACACATTACCTAACTATATATATGAGCAATAATCAAAACTTATGAATATCAAAACATCAAAACACACTAGTGAAGTAAAATAATTGAATTAATAAGGGTGTATATATCTATGTTGTATTAGTTGTATGTATGTAGCCTATACAATATATTATTAATCTTACATAATTGGAGGATTAACCTCTTTTACACTTATTCATAAGTGCTGCAATTGTTTTTTTATTCTGCTTCTATAAATAATTATAAACCTGTAATTACTAGAAAAGGAAATCAAACATAATTATAATTTAAATTACATTTTTTCATGACAAAAGGTAGTAAATTTGAGATCTAAATTAATACAATTTATATTATTTTTTGTATGAAGTAAATTTTGTTTGAATAAAATGTCATTCGGTTGTATCCTTAGATGAAATATGCCTTGCCAATGCCAGAATGGTAGGTTGTATATATAATAGTTATAAGTTATAAGTTATGTAAAAGTTTTATATTAATATATATATATTATATGATATTATTATTATATATTTATAATCTTATATATATGGTAAGTAAGACTTATACCTTCATCAGATCAAATACGCCCTGTCAGTACCATAAGTATTGTGCTGTTAGTTAAAATAGTAGTGGTTGATGGTATGTTATGTATTATGAATATGATATGTAGTTATCGGTAGGTATGTGTATTTGTTGATTAGTGTATTTATTATAGTGCTTGTGTTTATTGTAAACCAGTGTGGATGTGCAATAAGTAATTTTAACTGTTGTAAAGTGTGGCTGTTAAGAGAATGTGTGTACTAATTATTAACATTTTAGGATTCAAGTGCGGGTAGATCAAATACGTCCTGTCAGTGCCAGAGTGGTAAGTAAGACTTATACCTTCAAGAGATTTTATAAAATGTAATTTTGTGAAAATTTTCATAATAGTCCCGAAAATGATATTATTATTTTGATTATTGTTTATTATGGTTTTTTATTTATGTGACTCAATTGTTTAGAGCTAAAATTTTTAGTATTAACTGCTATTCTTTTCACTTGTGATATTTATAGTTTCGTACATTTGACATTCACACAAATTTATCAATACATCTAGAGAGACAGTTTTTAACAAATGCCACGAACAGTAAGTGTGTGAAATTTTATAAGTATTGCTATGTAATTTTTTACTTATATATTGGTGTTTCTATTCCTGGAGATGTGTAATTAGCGAATGGCCAGAACCAGAAAACACCGCTTAGACTTGAGTAAGCAATCCTGTCGAATCGTCAAGTATTCCTAATGTCGCAGTTATGAGCTCGACGTTACTCGGCTTAAAAGAGGTCGGTTGTACCTCGGTGTCAACATTTACATTTTATTTCATACTTCACAATATCTTACTCCATTACCAATTGAGTTGGCACGCTTAGTTGTAGATTTCCTGTTCTGGCATTTATATAATATTAATAATAACTGTGAAAACTAAAATTCGCTTTATCAATATAATTTTTATTGAGAATTAAATATGTAAGTTTATTATTAAAACTGAAACTAAATTTTATTAGCGTTATGTATATTACTTATATTTTCCAATAATTAATATATTATAGTTAATTGAAGTTCATGGTTTAAATACTATTATAGCTCTAGTCTCGTGAATGAGTGAGTAAGTCTAGAGAGTGAGTGTAATGCTAAATAATTATATTATATTTCCACTCACGCTGCATAATATTAAAATTCTAGTATAGTAAGAGAATCATTTAATTTGTGATACAACATCATAAGCCGTTCCTCTGAATAAGAAGGTACTCTAGTAAAGTATTACATAGCTTTATACCTGTGTTTGTAAACTATGGGATACTAACTTAGCTAAACCTGATGGATCCTTAAATAGCAAATTTAATACTTAAGTCGATAAAAAGAATATGTTTTGAACTATGGGAGCCTCACATTACAGACCATTATCAGGAAAACTATGCTCTTTAAATAGGAGTTTATATAACTGACACGATATTATATCGAAATATCGGAATCGAATGTAATCTGATATTTTTTTGTATAATAATGTTTTGTCGTGAGTTATTAATATCAATAAGGCCTAGTTGGGCGTTAAAGTTCGCACATTAACCAGTTTTGATTTTACTTTGATCTCGAACTTAAAATGGAAACACCAGAGTAGTCGGCACTAATAGATTATAATCGTCAGAAAGATGGCTAAAAGTCAAGCGGTTTCCTCGGATCCATAATCAATGAAGCTGCGCTCGAGGTCATAGGAGACTCACAACTATTGGTGGGAACTTATCGTTCCCCACCTCTGTCCCTATAAATCATCCGATCGGCCTCGTAAGGCCCTATCATTAAAAAAATATTATTTATAAAAATAATATAGTAAATATTAACTATCCATAATAAATAACATGCTAATTATATTAATCTATAAATAAATAAGACAAACTATTTATATATATTATAATATTATTACGTATTTATATAAGTATATGTATCTAATAAGTAATAATCACTTATGGATATATATATTATTTCTATGAAAGCTTTCTAAAATTCTGTACAGGCGGCCCACCAAAGTGGCTCCAACAACACGGTTAAGCGTCCACCACATGGGGTATTCGAATCATGACAAATTCCATGGGTCTGGTACCTGGTCATATATATGTTTATAATTTCATAAAAGGAAAAAATGGACGGCAAAATGAATTTCCAAGCTTTTTTCCCTTGTTTCAAAAAGGGAGTACAAGAACCAAACAAAACATATGTTCCTTACATTTATGAAGAGGATTATATTTAGCATAACAAATTAAATATTGTGAAGAAATTCAGTTATTTTGTTCTTGGAGATAAGAGAATATATTTAATATTTTACTATTTAACCACGTGAAAAATGATTATATTAGAATATTGGGATATACTTTTAGAAGGGTGTTATGGAATTATAGGGCAGGTTATTATCGACTTTGAAACGCGCACGATAAATCGAGGGTTCAGTTTGGGACGCGCTATCAAAAGTATCATGGGCTCGGCTTTTCGGGGTACGGCGACTTGTTTTATCATCTACCAAAATTTTGCGGCTCCCTATACTAATTGGGAAGGGAGGTATTGTAGTGATCGCCGCTTATAGGACGCTGTGTTGGCTGCTGAGTAAAGTATGTATCAGGGGCTCGGCAGGGATTGCCACGAAGCGCATCTTGCAACAGGTGCGAGTTTTCATATTATCGCTCGTTTATAAATAAGGATATAACGTTTCCCTCTTTAAAGGCAGTCTGTCCGCCTCTATCAGAGTATATTGTTTATAGAATGAACTTTTTCACCGTATCGGGTGAATATAGGTAAGATACTAACTTACCCATAATTGTTCACGGTACATTTTATTATATTTATTTACTAAAGTATTATTATTTATTATATCACTATCATCATAACATATATAGTATCCTCAATGACAACTTATAACTATATATATATATATATATATATAGTAGTACTCTTATAATAGACTATCTAATAGTAAATAGTAACCTATTAAATATAAATAGCGAATAAGTCCATTTGTACTAGTTATAATAAGCTAAGTATGATATTATATATTAATAGAGTGATTATGATTATGTTATTAAGAAACTACACCGATCAATATATCAAACGAACCTACTTAAAAGATACGAAGCGGAGAAATGGACGTGAATACCACACGTTGTTGGAGAGGATCCTCGGTAAACCATTTAAGAGCAGAAACACATATGGTACAATTATACATCTGAGGAAAAAAGAGAGAAAATGTTTAAATATATATAAGACAAAAAAACTACATAGCTACAGCGAAAAGGAATACATTATTTGGAAATCTGGTAAAATTTTATTAAATTAATTAAAATGCCATAAAAAAAAATATATAAAAAAAACAACATAGAAGTCATATTGTATATCATTGATCATGAGAAGCTATTTAAGAAGTGCCTTTTTGTCTAACTTGGCAGGTTTACTCTCTTACTTCATGTATAACAAATAAATAGACTTTCTGATTAATGTTTGGTTGTTTATTTTTTTTGGTTTTAACTAAAGAATACCCTGCAACAGACCACAGGGTTATACGCCGCGAGCAACAGCGATAGGAGAGCAGGGAGGGCGGGGTTCTCTCAGCGGGCATATTTGTGATTCTGTATCCGGGGAGAGCGACCTGGGGTAGGAGTACCACTTCCCCCTTCTTTGTATTTGGGTGTCAGCGGGGGTTCCTCCGCCCCTCCCCCTATAGGGGTATCTGGAGAATAAAACGATGTTCATATTCTCTCCCCGTTGCTTGGGCCAGTCCCTGTGTTCCCGAATATCCGTCTACTGTCGGTGCTCGAAGCGAGGCGAGACACTCCCTCACATTGGCCCCAACAGTTTGTATGATATACCTGTTACAAATAATAATAATTTATTATTAGTTTCTTTAATATATCTTGTATATCCGATTATATACATGTCCTGTTTTTCCAAAAAAAAAAAAAAAGGCCAATATTGTATTTTTATTAATATTAAGTTATTTTTTAGTTTTAAGTTCTAAATAGCAGTTTTCCTAACTAACAAATTTTTCACTAAGGTGAACAAAAAAGAAAATTGTATTATTTTGGAATATTCTTATTTTTTAATTGGCTAGTATTATTTGAGATACATGATTCTTCTTTTTATTATTTTTTTTTTTTTTTTTTTTAGATTTGTTCCGTTCAGCTAAAATGTTTTAACCTAGAGAATATGGGGTGCTATATTCCAACAATGTATTTTTTAACCGTTTTTCCTGTATCGTATCTTGGTAACGTTTTTTTCTTTTGTTTTGAGATACGATATTGCTCAGTCATTCATTTAAACCAAATAGTTGAGAGTTTTAAAAAGCCAATTTATATATATATAACATATATAATATCTATATGTAAAATACATAACATTAGTAATATATATCAATATATGATAATATATATAGTAATATATTTATATTAATAATATTAAATTATACATTATATATAGATATATATATATATAAATAATATCGTGAGATAGATTCAATGCATATAGTCATTTATAGTATTTATATATATATATATTATATATATTAATATTGTAGCTATAAATTAATATAATAAATTAATAAAGTCATATTGGCTTCTTAGGTGAAGATCTTTCGTCACGCGAGTTTCGATATTACGCGAGTATTTGAGAATATACGATAGTATTGATATCGGTGAACCGAATAACGTCTTTTTGGAGAGAGTATCGCAGAGAGTTTTTAAAAAACAAAAGAAGTTCTCATTCGGATTTTCACCTTATTAAGAATAAAGTTGACTTTCGCTTTGTTAGTGCTAAACCTTAAAATTTAAAAGATTTATTTATTTATTTAGTGACTTTTAAAATATATAATTTGTCATTTAATATATATTTATAATGAGAATGGCCTTTACAAGTGCCTTCCTAAAGCATTTTCATTGCATTTTACAAGACAAAGCAGGTAAATAATATATGGCAAATATTTTTTAAGAAAAATGAGGTCACCATCCAAGGTAATTTTTTATATTATCTGCACCACAGGTATCGTGGTTGGATTTTCTATGGGTGGTTCGATTGCACATCTAGGAAATATGTGATTGCATAAGCATGTGAACTAGTGTGTGCATGGGAGGTAATTTCAGTCTATGATATGAGTATTATGTAGCTATGAGTAGTTAAGGCGCATAGTATCAATACATAGTACTTAAATATACTAGCGTTATATGGTTATATGATAGGAGATAAAATGCTTCGTTAATTTAAAAGAAAGTCATATCAACTTCTCAAATCTCCACAACTTTTCCTCTTGTAAATAATGTAAACAGATCTTTATCAGTTCTGAATGTTGTTGACTTAATATCTATATATTCTCATTGTTAATCTACTCTTACGCATTCGCCATCAAATTATACTACTATTACTTGAACTCTTATCATTCATAGGGTTAGATCGTTCATTCTTTTCATTATTGACCATTCATTTTAACTATCCAGTGTGGGGACATTTTTGCAACGTAGACTCTTCACTTTTCACGAAACACTTAACTTTTTTTCGTGTTAAATTTTTTTTCGTTACTTAACACCGTGACTAGTTCCTCCACAGAACTTTTTGAAAAATCATAGTATCATCATTTCTCTCCTTCTGGGAAGAAGAGGGCATTCTTACTGCTTATCGATATACTTCTATCATCTTTGATCTATCTGTTAGCCCATATATTCTGGGCACCGTCATTCGTTATCACGCTAAACAATATCCTTCAGACCTTTGTTCATCTCTGTTGGAAAATAATTTATATATGGATAATTTTATCTATACAAACTCGTCTGTCAGCAAACTAACCAGCATATATCAAGAAGCTACCTACCGCTAGACCCTATAGTATACTTTAGTCACCTAAATGTACGAACTTAATACTCGATTAGGCGCCTCTAATAATAAAATATATATATATAGTACTCAGTTTGAAGGCCTTAATACAGTAGTATAAATATTTAGTTAGGTTGTCCAGCAAAAGTAATGACGAAAATATACTCCTAAACATATTCTAGTAAAATACAGATTATTACCCGGCAGAATATAGATAGTTAATAAGTCACTAGCATGTACGTTCAATTTATCCGATAATCGACTAAAATGCTGACTATCTAGTTATGCAAAGTATAGTGCTATGTAAGTACTATGTATATACTTATATATACAAGGTGATTACGGATCATACGGTATGTATGCATATTATACCGTGAGGAAGAAAGGAAAAAGTGATAGTATTACCACTATATATATGTAGGCTAGAACTATTTGTGTTGTTGATTGACTATAATGCACTAATATATTATAGGATTATATTATTTGCTAATAAACATAATATAGACGGTATCATGATATATTTTATATCGATTCCGAGAATAAGCTTATCTAAAAATTATAAGTGTTGCATATATATCAGTAAGGAGCTGCGTTATATTATGCATAGATAGTTTATGAGGAATTTTAGTTGTGAATATAATGACTTATGCTTATAATAAATTAAAAATTTAAATTCAACCTTCAACCTTTTACCAGCTATATTTAATTGGGTTCCCGAACAAGGATGGAACAACTAGATAACCGTCGATTTGGCAAAACTTGAACTAAATAAGCGAGATAAGAGAAAGCCCAAGACGCTAAACCTTCTGAGACCTTATGTAAAAAGATAAACCTTACATATAAAAATTTGTGAAAGGAAAGAATTATCAAACAAGAGAAATATTGTTAAACATATCTCCTACCCCCGTATTCCAATGTGAGTTTATCGGTTGTTAATTTGTGGTATTGCTCATTTGGGTCTGAAAACCTAGTGGGTCCACACTATTTTGGTTGAGAGCCCCCGCACCTTTCTGAATGTATTCTGGAAAGGTGTTACCAATATCTTTTGAAAAATTTTTATACTCAAGTAACACTTACTGTTAGGAAATGGGGGTTATGCATGGACTTGGATTGCGCCATAAACTTCTCGTGAATCTTTCATCTTGCGGAAGGTATGGTTGCGATACTTGTTTCTCTCACATAGAGATTGGCTACAATGGTTGTATAAAAATTCATTGCCCTATTCCTGGATTGGCGCGTCTAGATTGTAGAGTTCAAAGTACTAGGTCTATGATCTTTCTTTGAAAACATTTATTCGTAGCCTCTACCTCTAACCCCAAGCCCAAAAAAAAGCAATGGACCGCGGAGGAGGGAAAACGCATGACCGACGATCTAATTATTCAAAATAATCCTCATACTGATCAGCATCTGATCTAATTCCCAATGGTAGCGTGCCGTTAGAAGCTTTAATTATAAGTATAAATATTTTTAGAATTCAGTATTATAATTGAACGATATAAAACTTGATGTGTATTACCAAAAAAAAAATGCTTCCTCTTGTGACATACTGTTTGAACGTGCAATCATATTTCTTTTTCGATTTATTATTTATACTTTCAGTATTTTTATATTCAAAAAATGTTTTATTCTGTGAAGAGATGAAACGTATTCTTATCCCATTTGTTTAAATCTCTCACTCGATTGTTAGCATCAGTATCAGCCATTATAGTGTAAATTACGGGAAAAAAAATAGGAGCATAAGACACGACGAAAGGGGGTTAATTGTTTTCCTCAATATCTGTGACCCGATTATCCGCCTGACGTCCATGTTACCGCCCAGTTTCGCCGGTCACAAACCTGCGGAGGATGGCGAGTCCGGTCACAACTGCTCAAATATTACAATCTGTGGATAGAAGGAAATTTAACCCGGCCGGCAATCTATTAAAAGGCGCAGGGCCGGAAATAATGCGAGAATGTGCAGGTGTGCACCGGTCTTCGAAATATCTTGATTTTATCCGCCAATCCTCTTAGTCTTATTAGCCGAACTAAGAGCCCAATTGAGGTCAAACTGCTCCATCCTAGAATATAATATCATCAGTGAACTGAGCTTCAATTATAAACGACGCTTGTAGTTATGATTTTGAGCACTATTATTAATTGATTAATAGATTAATATTAATCGTATCGAAATTAAAACTTAATATATATGTAATCTCAGTTATTTCTTCTAGGGTACTAATACACATTTATATATGTATGACTTAAGCTATGATAATAACAACACACAAATAGTTTTAGTGACTCATATAATATCACTTTATAGTATGCGTAATATACCTATTACTATATTTTAGCACTTTATATCCACTTAAGTGTTCGTCAGCCCAAAAAGACTCACTCGAAAACTGCAAAGGCATCTACATGATGTAAGCAGGTCAATACCGGCCAGGCTCGATATTAGCGTCACGACCTTCATCTTACGTAGGACGCAATTATATATAGTAGCGTCGACTAATACGCAGCAGGTGTCGTAGGCGCTAGGTTGTTACCTTCTATTCTGGGATCTTTATTTCGAGTTGGCCAAGATTCTGGGTCATAAATATGTGAATATTGCATCCACGCCTCAATTAGTGAGTAATAAATAAAGGAAATATAAGTATATCGCACTACTAGTTAATCATATACTATTTGTGGTTAGTTAATTATAAGTGCTAGGGTAACTTAAATGTTTCCATAATAGATAACTATAATACTCTAAACTAGAGTACAACATTTAGAACTCATATATTATGTAATATATATTATATAATATTAATATATATTATATATATTATATATATTAAGAATAATATATGTATCAAATCATAGTTATATATATATATTACATATTAGTATATTTATTATATGATCTAGAACTCTTTACTATATAATTAATTTATCAGTTATAAATAAATATAATTGACTATCATAATAATTAATGTAATTACTTATGTTAACTTTCTATATAATAAAATATTAATACTAATTACTCCATGAACATTGGGAATTCAGAAAAACCCATTTAAGCGTCTGTCGAGACATGTCGTTGGTATCCAGAGTAATAAATAATGAGAGATTTTGTCCGTGAACAATATATATTTATACTTGATGTAGACTTTCATCTAGCAATTAGATAACAGCTAAGCTTGAGGAGAATACCATATCAAGTCTTTACAATTACAAAGTTATACTGAGCAGAATCGCAGCTCACAGTTTTCGGAGGGGTAGAAGCACAAGTATCACCCCGCAGAGCATTACACCAAATACCCATGTCCATTATCGTAGCTCAATGGGGATTTAATATTCGAGTTATACAATGATTATATACTGCGAACTAGTAAAGGAGTAGTAATTGTATTCTAATTAGACCTTTATTGTACATTGAATAAGGAGCTTCGAGACATCATAAGTATTTCTATTACTATGTGTGAGACTTGGTAACTATCGATATACACTTTATCTTTCTTCACTGACAGAGTTACAGGTGGTTGTTAACTATTTAATCCTGTGGTTCTTAGAGACATGGCTAGGCTGCTTATCATAAACGATTCGAGGATTACCATGCTCATGAGACACGAAGTCCAACTGAGGGTTTACTATCATATAATGTAACTAACACCATCTCAAAGAAAAAGCGTTTGCTTAGATAAAGGACATATCAACAGTACGTCTTCAGGATGGGGGTTAACCACGAATGGAAGATACGGAGTGAGAAAGAACTATTTATCTGGGCTTGTCCCTACATCATCTCAATTGAGAATTTATTCAGCTTTGCTTTTTTAAAATATGACGACACTCTCCACAGAAAATATATATAAGGGTGGGCAAATCTTTGATCTAGATGAGTGTCAAAATATTCTTTTTTGTGTTGATGTGGAATACAATGTTTCTGAATTGACATGTTCTCTCAAGATACACTGTGAACGAAATGTCATCTCCTTTTGTTGGGGTCGAGAGTTTAACAGTAGGATTAAGAGAGCTTACGCCATAATGTATATTCACTCTAAACATGCGAAGCATAACTATTTAGCAAGTTGTAGAATTCTAGTACTAAGGTTGAAAGTCTCATGAATGACAATGATATGTCAGTCAAACTTTCAAAAATTCATCATAACAACTACTCTCCGAAGTACCAACATATAAAGAGGAAAGGAGGGAGAGATAAAGGAGATATTGGGCATATATATCAAATTCATAGGACAACAACGGAATATACAAATATTCCTACCAAATTCTCCGCCACTCAGTGACTCTCGAATTGCCGTTGTAACAATTAGCATAGGAAGCGCATGTGGAATATGAGAGCAAGAAGATCCATCTGGGCAAGTAGACATCATTAAGAGTTTATATGCAGAACCTTCACCCCATCATCAGTTTATTCGCTGGTGTGTCTAATGCGACGAGGAAAATATAATAAATTACTTCACGTTAGATCCCTGCTAGAGAACAGCGTACCATAGCGTTTCAACCGTGTACATTACGCCAGTGCAATGTAACTTTTTGAGTGAGTCTTGTCTTCCATTACGATCAAGGGACAGCATGTTTTGATAATTGCTATTTTGTCTTCTCCTTTTGCGCTAGTTACTCTTGAGTAATACTATGTAATAACGCAATTGCAAAGGTATATCCAATGATGCACTCTTGGTCTAGCAAAAGGAATTTCGAAGCAATTAAAAAAATATTAATCCAAGGTCATTGGTAACACATATATAAATAAATCTATATTATCTTTATATTTTCATTAATTACGTAATAAAAATTACTTTTACCATAACCCTGGTAGGTTTGGGTGAGTATGAGGAACAATAAATGTTCCCATACATTCCCACTTATTTATGAGATACACTAAAAAGTAAATATATTTTAAAGTCGAGGTTATCAATACCTAGGTGATAAGTAATATAGTAACTTTCGTAGCTATGATTTGTCTGAAATCTACTTAGGTAATTTTCAGATTAGAAATGGTATTGTCTCTGATATAGATGGTACATAGATGGTATGAATCAATAAGAATAATTATCCAAACTCTCTCATATAACGTCAGTATATATATATAAATATACATTTATATATATGAGTTAATGATTTGGGACATATTGATAATTATTATAAATGATAGTTTCGTATATATATACGTAATAAATATATTAAATTAAATATTGTATCCGTTATTAATATTAATATCACTTATATATTGAGTAGTTAAAAAACTTAATGTATAGTCTATAGCTATTAAACTATATTAATAACTCACAAATATAATACATATAATATTAATATATCATGATATTATAATATATATATATATATTAAAATTTATAATTAATATTATAATATATATATAATATATATAATAAATATATATATTAGTAATCAATTACGTCTATCAGTGAGCTTTACATGTATACTCGGTAGATAGTGGAAGATGCGAAGTGCGATGGCAACACTAATGAGTGTCGCGGGTTCGGAATCCTACGTTCGGAATCTCTAGAGTAGAACGCCGGCAGAGATGTAACTATGTGAGACCCTAGATAAAGACCAGTTCACCTCTTGTCTCTCTCCGTTTTGTAACTCAACGGGTACTTATTCATTGCCCCAGTCGGGAGAGAGGCTATGTGAACTTTAATAATTACACCATATAAACGGTATATATAGTAATCCTAAAAAGTTTTTGAGATACATCAACATTATACCTCGAAGGTCTATTAATATGTAAACTCACTCACTATGTATAGGCAGACTAATCATATATTATTATTAGTTAAGTGATATATATATATAAATATAATTAATACGCATTATATATATATAGTAGCTATATATTATAAGTTATACCTCTATCATGGTAGTAATCTATATATATATATTAATAATATATTTTATATATTACTTAAGAGATTGTTTTTGTGAATAACTTAAATATATATCATATTAATATATATTTATAATATATTATATCTTATTATTAATATATATTAATTATTAATACTAATATATATAATATATATTATATAATTATATATATTAATTATAATATATATAATAAATATATTAATATTTATAATTAATATAATGTTGCACGAAATATGATTTATATATAAATCTCTTAATATATATTCAAATATATATACTTTCGAAAGTACTCATTAAATTAAATGGGCATCTTGTACCAATTATTATATATATTTAAATTATAATATAATATTAAATTATTATACATATTCTATGTTATTTTTTTTAATATTCAATATATATAATTAATATTATAATTAATAATCTAAGTGGTATCAGTGATTATTTAACGGGTGTATAAGTGATCAAGAGAGGAAATTTCATTCATTCAATATATATAAGTATAATATATTAATATTTAATATTAAGAATATATTATCGTAATATTATTATATACGATAGGTGCTGTATAAATAGTAAACATTTAAGATCAGTAGAAATATATTAATGAGGAGTATAATCATTCCCGATTGTTCTAATAACTTTTAATTTAACTCACTACTCAATGATTTATATAATTAAAATTATAGTATTTCAAACAGTAAGTAGATATTGTATGTTGCCAATAGTTTAAATGTTAGCGTGAACAAATTTATTAAATTGTTATCATTTTTGGAATCTCTCACGAGTCACATTATATCAAAATCCCACAAACATTTCAATTTTCATAAAAAATTGAACTTTAAGAAGGTTATATAGTACTTGTAAAATTTTGCTACAGCCTGATCTGAGAAAACTTTCAAAAAGCGTGGATACTAACAGGCGAACAGTATTTACTCTGTCTGAGTGAGTTTAACCAAATCTCTCTCTATTTGTTGCGTATGAGGTATTATACTTGTCAATAAGTAAAAATTACTTATAACGCCATTATAAATAAGTTACTGATCTTAGTTATAATACTCAAGGGAAATTTAAACTCAGTAGGCTAGTAACACTATATAGTTCCACGGAGTAAGACTTAGCAGCGCTTTGTATATACTAAATAGTTGAGGGGTATGTGATCCAGACAGTATTAGATTTCTAAAGGGTGTAGGTTTGTATTAAGTATTTACTTTAATATCCAGATTTTTACTGGCTCTGATGAGAAGTTTAAACTGTTTTAAAAGAAAACTTAATATTATATAAATATAAATGGGTAATTAATTAAAGATAAATATGTGTTATATAATTATATAGGAGATAATACATATGAGAAAGTCAACATAAGTGGGCAAGTGTCTTTTAGGTAAATACTCACATAGTAGCAAATAATATAATACTCATTGAATACTTACTGAACTATAAATACCCCGATGAATATGATCTAGTTAACATGATCTAATGTAAATTAGACTATTATGAAACGTATACATGTAAGAATACGTTAATAGGTGACCCTTAAAAACAGAGCGGAAGTTTAATTAAATATCATTGTGTAGATACAGTGTATAATCTTTAGAAATACAATGTGTGGTGTAGTTTGAACTTTACGGCGTCATAACATAGAGAAATAATGAAGGATGGCTCTATTTAATGCTTTATGTGCACTAGCTATAGCTATATGGTCTAGGATACACTCGTGCCAAAGTTCATTGCCCAATGCCTTATTAAAGTGGTCGTTCACACTCTCCGATTTGCACTTATGCCTTAGCTCTAGTAAGCGGTAACACTGATTTCGATAAAAATTTCTGTAAACGATTTATAATTATCTCCTTATCTAAATCCTATGATAATGTTATATTATGTGTTATGAAAAGGGTGTCGTGCACTCTGCTCCATTTTTCCGTTTGGCTTCGATAGTGCTCTGAGTTTGTTGTGTCATGCTCCAGTTCATGACCCTTATCACTTGCGTGTATGCTGGTATTCGCCTATTTATTTTAAATAATATTTTCGAAATCTCGTTTTTTTCGGCTCCACTATAATTGACAGGAGTAACTAATTTTTGGACTTAATGGATATCTATACAATTCTCTGGTAAGTTGTTACGGAATTGACAATATTGTCAATAGAATGTAAGGTATAGTATCAAGGTTATAAGAAAAGTTATTAGACCACAATTATAATTATGTATTAATTATATATTTTTATATTATTATATTGAGATATTTATTATAGTTTTATACTATTATCTTACATCAATATCATATTCAGACACTTATAAATAATTATATATATATATATATATAGTAATATCTAAATCTTCATATATATACATCTAACAACACTATAAACTTATATATATAGGATAGAGTATAGATGATGATATAAGTAGTATATAAAAATGAGAGAGAATTTATATAATTACTATATTTTAATATAATGTATTATTATGATTATATATATAATTTATATAATAGTATATAGTATAGTATAATATAGTGTATATAATTATATTATATATAATATCCTATATCAGTTATGTTATACCACTTATATATATTATATATTAAATATATTAAATATATACATATATTATATATTATATATATATAGTATTAAATATATATCTATATAATATATATTTACTCGATGGTGGACTTCAGAATAAAGGTCAGAGTAGAAGACTAGTAGAATTCAGCAAATATAGGCAAGGTCGCGGGTTCGAATCCTAGATCGGAATTACAGGTTAAGAAATTATATATAAGAGTAAGTTCCCTCGCCTTCGTTAGAGCAAAAATTTCGATGAACTTAAATGATATATATTATAAATTATTATTATTCTAATTCTAAATATATATATTTATAATACTATTACATTAATATATATTAAATATATATATAAATAAAAATACATAATATATATGTTATTTTCCATAAATCCTTAAATATATATCTTAATAAATAATTACTTATAATTTACGACCATATCTATATATTAATAAATATATATTATATTAATATTATATTAATATTAATATATTTATATATATATATATATATTATTATATATTATAATATACTATATTATATTATAGTTACATAATTATAGATGCGATATTGTTACTTATATATCACCTTATACCTCTATCACTTCATAACATTCACGAAGGATGGAAGCTGCCATATATTATTATATTATTTACTATTTATATATATTATAACAGTATAATTTAATTACAATATATATAATATACTCACTATATTAAATTATTATGGTCCATAATTAATTTAAATTAATGTATATATTATATATATACATAATTTTATATACGGTAACAACAACGGCACATAATTAACACATTTAGATAACGGTTGACACATAAATCAACGGAATGAATCATAGTAACGAAACTACTTAGGGGAGCCATATAGATGATTGAATTAACTAGTAACATCTGTAAAATTACTCATTAATAAATATCTATACTGCCACAATACAATAACGTCCACGTCCACGAAGAGATACGTTAATACTCGTCCCACAATTCCACGTTATAGGTTCATAGACAATTGAGAAAAGTCTATTTCATAAAGAACATTTACTAGTACTTAGACCTCAGGGGATGTTAGGATCGCGAGGACAAATGGAGTTAGACCAAAAGCAGAACTGGTTATGTCGTCATAGAATGTACAATTACTATCACTGGTCGGTATGTGTATCGCATTTATTATAAGTTTAAATAGTTTTTTATAAGACTCACAAATAGGATTAGAGTAATCTTATAAGATACCATAGTACAACACGTCACCTTATAGAATGCATAACTGGTATAAAATTACCTTTGTTAAGCGTCAGCAGTTCACCTCCGACTAGTAGAGAGCCTAGGAAATCCTTGGTAACCTAAGAAATATGCCTATAGTATTTCTTAACTTTATTGTAAGCAAATATGTGTAAGGTAAATCCTTACACAATGACACATTGTTGTCTAAAGTAACGTACGTATCATTACAGTATTCTACTCTATGAAATATCATATTACTTTTTCTTTGCTATCAATATATTATTAATATATTAATATAATATTATTTATATATAATACTATATAATATTACTAATATATATTATAATAATATTATAATATAATATATATTAAATATATATTATATAATATATAATATTATATATATATTAATATACATTATATATTATTATTATATATAATTATATAATATTATATTATATATTATTAACAATATTATAATATAATATATATATTAATATATTATTAAATATATATATATAATAAATCTGATTTATATTAATGTATATATAAATATTAAAGTATTAATTAAATTATTTAAACTATTAATATATTTATATATATAATAATATATATTTATATATATATATAATATATATAAATATTAATTAAATAATTATTATTAATTATTAAATCATTTATATTTATATAATATAAATATTAATATATATATATATAATATATATATATTAATTAATATATATATATATTATATAATATATATATATATAATATATATATTATATAATTAGTTAGATGTTATCTCGGAATGTTATAAAAAGCAATTGAAAAAACTAAAAGTGTGATTAATGATATGTAATACGCAAATATCTAATTTCCTACAATACCTGCTGGATATTGCTAATTCCTATAATCAAATATAAAAAAGAACATAATGTATTATATAAGATTAATATATATACTTACTATTTATAAATTAGCTTTATTTATACTCATATGCTATACTTATATCTTAATATGAGTTTTAGTAATATTAGCTTTATCATATAATATATAATAATATATATTAGATAGTTAGTATATATATATATTTAAAGGGTATATATTTATAAATAAAAATAATGACTATATATATATTATTCTATTTATATATAATTTATATATTATATATAACCTATCTCAATCTTCATTAACACATTTATAATCCTTCTAAATCCTCGTATATTGGAAAAAAAGTAATTACTCAAACCACTCAAGGATTCGTTATATAAATCTTCATACTATTATTTTGAATGATAATTAGACATGGGGCAGCCGTAGCTAAACCGTTTATGAGATCGAATAAGTATTTGTAATGGAGTTACTGTGACGCATAAGTGAGCCTATAATGTGCAAAGAGTTATTAAGCTTCGGGAGTGGCATAACCCTGCGGGTTTCGATGCGCACACTTCCGAGTTAAGTCTGGAAGTGCTTGTCCACCTAGACGGGTGATATATATAGTTCTGACCACCTAATATTTTATCGGACGCTCATCCTAAATTAATGCCGGGGAGTATAAGGTATACTAACGTGATATTTAGAGTGATATTTTGTATTGATATAATTTAAATGAATTTATGTTCCTGTTAAATATCTCACTGTGATTAGCTATGTTATTTGATAGTGATAGTGTATGTATTTAGCGTATTTTAGAGGATTCAAGTGTAATACACTAAATATTATATGCCGTACCATAATTTCTGATCAATAAAATTTAGTCTAATTAATTAACCCTCTATATTGTTATATATATATATATTAATAGTATATTATTATCATATATATATATATATATTAATATATATATACAATGATAATTAATAATGTCAAAATTCATATAGCGAAAAACGTTTCGATAAATATTTATACAAAAGATACCTAACGTAATATAATAATGTTAGCAGGATATATCAGCCATAAAAATACGATATAAGAGCTAAGGCTATCGCCTGTCCTCATATTCTATTTCTAATTATTACATAAAATTAATTTAAGGAGTAATATAAATTATTAAATTATTATAAGCTACTCGTACCTTTAGTATTATAAGGGATATAACACAATTCTATAAACAGTAGATAGTAGTAGTCATGAGCAATAAGCTAATATATTTAATTACGCTATGATATATTAATTTATTTTTGTAATTTATATATATATAGGTATATATTAATAATGATGTATTTATATATTATATAATAAAGTATTATTATAATATATAATAGAGAAAATTACTCCTTTACTTGATGCGAGGTACTTCATTTTAATTATATGTCCCGTTTACGCCGCAGTTCGATAAACGATGGAATACCGAATACACCCCATATAACTATGAGAGGGAATTACCTGACGTCTTAAGGCGTAAGCTCAAAAAAGCTATCCTTATCACTAACCACTATGCCCAAAATCAATGACCTCATATCATATTAATATATATATAATAATAATAATATATATATATATATATATAAATATTATATATATATATATATATATCATATATATATATATATATATATATATATTAATATATATATAAATAATTAATATTATATTCTATATAAAATTATTATATATATATAATTAATATTAATATAATAATATTAATTTTTAATATCTTAATATATATATATTATTTATATAATCTTTATTAACCCTAAATTTAATATCATAAATTTATTATGAAATATTATAAAATTAAATATAAAAAACTGAAACAAAATAACGTTTCAACACCAAACATATTTAAAATAATTTTGTCCCCTTTTATTAAATCCACTAATTCTTTGAGGAATATTTTAACATATTATTATATATTCTATGAAGACTTCATTCAATGTAGCTATTTTATTCTCTAAAATATGTGATAGTAGACTATGTTGTTGTTTTCCTCTACCTTAGACATATACTCACAGTTACTCCTTTGATAAAAGGTTTTTAGTTCTTATAATTAAATTTTTTCTTGTATTTTTGCAATGATTGTCAGAAACTTTAAATATTTACTGTACATGTTAATTGTATCTTTAAAATTTATATACACTCTACAAAACAATCTCATAATATTTATTGGATATACAATTGAAAATTGTAATGATTTAATATTACATGTAATAATAAATGTGATTAACAGCCTTTTCAAATCTTCGGATCTCCACCATAAGATTATGTCTCTAACTATTAGTACGCCATCTATTACTATGAATATAGATTGTTATAGGCATTCTATAATACCGTATAGCAAAAGGTGTCTACCGAGTTAAGGGTAAGCTTAAGGAAATATTTACTGTACATATCAACTCTACTAATCCAAATATGGATATACTCTTTAAGCTCACTTTAATCTTACATTATCACCATCGTTTAAGTAGTGAACACTCCTTATGCTTGGAGATTAGGCCATATACCTCTCTTTTTTATCTTTGAATTTGAAATTTCACTTTACAAAATGAAATTAATACAGCAGATAGCAGGTAAACATTTCCAGACAATCACTACAATGTACCCTGTACCATATACAGTATTAATTATTTATAAATATTCACTCTAATCGTATTACGTCACTGCTGGATAACAAGAAAATACTATATATTATATACTATATATAATATATATATATAAACGAGTGAATATTATATAAATATATATATAATATATATATATATATATATATTATATAATACACATACTACGATGAGATACGAGATTTACTACGTTAAATTAGATGAACCTCATAGGTACCATAGATATATATTTATATTAAATAATATATAATATATATTATAAAGTTTCAACATCCTCATCGGGCATTAGTCCCTTCATTCAAGGAGGGGAACTTCCTCTAGGAATAAATTTCTACTCATAGTTAGATCTTCAGAACTAGGTAATTCGAGGACCCGCAACTCAAATAATTATCTAATTGCTAAGCATGCTGGTTTAGTATTGAAAAGTATTTATACTAAGTTTTTAAGAGTCTCAAGATACTCTTTTTTCATCAAAGGCGCCGACGGTAAGTGTCTTGGCTTAAAAGCAAGCCATCTAATGCTTTATTAATAGGAATAAGTATGCCTCAGTATTATTAATATAAACTCTTGATTTTATTACTGAAGAGAAAATACAAAAATATATTCTGTATATTAATGTCAGTTACAAAAATATTATGGTATTTTTAATTTATACAGTTTATCCTTTAAACCTAGCTAATTTCGTCTGTCATCATTCAATCTTTAAATGTATGAACTTCTGTTCCTCAAACTTCTGTTCTATCGTTCACCCATTTTAGACTTTTTATTAATGAGTATAATGACATTCTACATGCTAAATCATCATCTACCCTCTCTAATGACAATGACTCTACTTTACTCTTTTAATTTAGAAGCTGTCTACCCAGCAGCAAATAATAGGTGCTAGGAGAGTGGCCTTTGAGTTAGAATTAGAGATAGCTAGTCAAAAACTCCTTGAAGTAAACCTCAAAAATAGGTTAGCTATATAAATTTTTATAATTTTCCGATACATGTGAGTTATAAATTTGGCACTGCCGTTTTGCATCTTTAACAGTGTGGTTAGGGAGCATTACGAATTTTAAAATTGTTTGATTGAATTCCTTTTGATTTTCTTATCTTATCATGTCATTCGGTTTAGATATGAATCCTTTTGATTTTGCTGCTGTACATTGCTTTGCTTCTATTTTATATTTATTAATTATCTTCTTCATGCTTCATTCGTATTCGGCTCTCTAAAACAGCAGAAATTCCGGCTCCGCCAAATATATCTGCTGCTACTTATTTATATTCTTGTTTTCTACTTTAGCACAAGTAAATTATTCTGTAACGCATTTGCAATACTTCTTCCAGCGTTAAAACACGTTGGGCATTAGCCATTTCACAATGACATAAAAAGAAAATTATTCCCAAAAACACTGTTCTTATCGAAATCATAGTATCTAAAAATTATAACAACAGTTTTACTTTCTCGCTAGTCCTTTCCTCCTCGGCGCGGATTTCTGTAATTATAATACAGGTAAGGCAGTTTCAATCGGTCACGTCTGCCTACGCACTCCCTGTCACCATTATTCCATTGGATAAAAACTAGGTTGCAACACTTATTTATATAGGTGTTATATTTAATTTATTTTTACAATAGGTAATATATATAACTACCTAGGTACTCTTAGTAATAGGGTGAAAATTTCTATATTAATAATAACAGTATGTATTAGGTCAAGTATAGTACTATAATAAGATGACATATATGCTCTTTTTTTATTATGATTTTATTATATATATATATTAATATTATATATATTATATATTTAATATATATATATATTATATTAATATTATTTTGTTAGCAGGAGCGGATAGCACTCCGTTTAGTATGGACACAAAAATATCCCTACTGCATTTAAGGATATTCATCACAAAAAGTAATGGTACCACCCAGCTCTCCTGTGTTTCATCAATGGAAGTTTATGAAGTTAAAACTATATATATCAGCGCATTATAAATATAGCGTATATTTATTACCTTAAACTATAATGCTTATCCTTACAGGTCCGTAGCTATGTACTATATATATATATACTATCAATATCTGAGGTACAATCAATAGGCCACAATTACTATTCCAAATATTCGACTGGTTAAAAGTGGAAAAAGAGATATCATAACTCACAATAGTAGCACTATTTTGTGTTGTGCTATTAGCATACTACATAGGATGTTTTCTCGGCTTTTTGATTCACACAAAGACGTGACATCTTATTTAGGTTCATATTATATAATCTCGTTCGAAATCTATATCAAATATGTTGCTAAATCATTATATCAATGTCAGCCGATATTATGAGAAGTATTGGTAATTTTTGAAGCTTTAAGTCTACTAAAATTATTATGATATATAATATATATTCATAGCTAAAATTACTGAAAACTAAGTCATATATGAGACTCATACAAATTCAATATATATAATCACGTATTTAATGATTAATATTTAATTTTAGTGAACAACATAGTATGGGGTGGGCCATACAGCTAGAATTGGAAAACAACACTGTTTTCTCGGGTCAAGAAGGCGGTCTATTGTAGGAGTATTTTTATTATTTTCTGGTAAGTGTGAAACCATTCTATAATCGTTAAATTAATCAGAAACAGCCATATCACATATACGTTTACAAGAATTTAATTACTTAGATAAAGTATAGTTAAATTAACATATAGACTAATAGAATTAATAGTGAACTTAGATGCATCACTATATATATTAAGGTTATCTGTTTACCTATATTTATAAGTTAACTAAAAAATAAAAATGTTAAATAATTTCATTTTCCTTAACTACTTTATATAGTCCATGATTAAATGCTAATAATAATATAATATACCATTTTGTGGTACTTCAATTTTAAGCGCACACCACACACATACAGTACACCATA
>JABUQX010089758.1:0-19500 GCA_015478945.1 Trachelipus rathkii
GATTTATCACAGAAGTTCTAGAAATATGTTTGAAAAAATTTGTTTTCCAGCGGTACTATATGGGTGTGAAACGTGGGGTTGAATGCCAGGGTCCAGGGCAAGGAAGTTTGGAAGTATTTGAGTATGAAGGGGTTGAGAGCGGTTGGTGGGTTAGCAGTGAGAGGATTAGGAATAGGGTGGTGAGGAGAGAGGTGAGTGGAGGAATGGGGTTGCGTGGGAAGATGCGGAGAAGGAATTGTTAAGATCGGTATGGGCATCTAGTTGAGGAAGGAAGGAACACGAAGTGGTTAGGAGATTGGGAGGCGGATGGGGATAGGAAGGAGAGGAAGGGGGAGACCAAGAAGAAGGTGGTGGATGGAATAAAGGAGATGCTGGAGGAGGGAGGGATGAGGGAGGAAGAGGGGAGGGTGTTGGCGAGAGATAGCAGTGGCGGTGGAGGAGGTGCGGTGAGGGCGAGATAGGGGAAGTGTGAGTTGCAAGAGGCTGTACGTACCACTACCCCGTCCAAGCGGGAAAAAAGTGTAGTAAAATAATAATAATAAATATATAATATTTTATATATATATATATATAATATATATATATATATATATATATATATATATATTATAATATATTATATATATATAAATATATATATATATATATAATATATATACTATATATATAATAATATATAGATATATATATAATATATAATATATATATATATATAATTCCAATTCTTGAAGTCAAAAAAATCTTGTACCAACCCTGCTTCGTAAAAAACTATCTCATTACTTTCTGCAATATCTAAAGTGTTAGATAAACAAATCCTGAATAAAATATGTTAAACTCACAAGCATGGATTTAGACAGAAAGAATCTACTACCACTTTCCTATCTAATTTAACGCAACATATCCAAACTTTTTTAACCAATCTCCTTTCCCTTCCCGCACCTTCCTGGTTGCAATAGACATTAAGAAGGCATTTGGCGCCAGTCTCCAGAGACGTTTTAATACACAAAATGCTCAATACAAATATGAACACCAAAGACAAGAAAATACTGGCAAATTTCTTTTCAAGCTCTTTGTACATGCAAGAATCATACAAGGACACCACTCCTCCCTTACATACAAATTATATATCGTAGTACCCCAGGGAGCCATCATCTCACCAGTACTTTTTAATCTCTTTATGTGTGATTTACCAAACCCCACATCCATTTTCATAAAACATAAATAGGAATGCAGACGACCTAACAATCACAGCTCAAAAATCTTCCATAGATACAGCATGTAGAGAACTCAAACATTATATAGAAAAAATGGAAAAGTATCTAACAAAAAATAGAATGACTGCATCACCCAAAAAATCTTCCGTCACATTACTCACAACATATTGAAAAGAATCAAATTTAAAACTGAACAATTTTTCTTTTAATAATAGACTCCCTCTTAATAAACAGACCCCCCATTCTAGGACTGACATTTGATGCACATTTGACATTCACCCCCAAAGCAACATTACATCTAGAGTCACACATAAATTAAACGCGTTGAAAGCATTAACGGCAACAAACTTTAGTCAAGACAAAGAGTCCAAAACAATAGTATACAATCAATATCTTTGCTCCTTTTAAAACTACGCATCGCCCACCTGGGTTCCCGCAATATCAAAATCTAACACTCATAAATTACAAATCGTTCAGAATAAAGTCCTCAGGACAATAACTGGTTGCCTTCCTACCACGCTTATCCACCACCTCCTGACTGAAATAAAAATCCTCCTTATAAAAGCCCATCTTGACAAGATATGCTGTCAACTTTATGGTAAATCTCTCTCAATAGATCACCCCCTACACCAAACACTACGACAACCACCTGCACCTAGAGAGATGCAAATCACACAGGCAATATACTATTCTGGCATATATAACACTCTACCCCCACCACCATCACAAGAAACACTTTCACACCCAATTAACCCAAAGGATGATTTCCTCATATCAATCAATACCGTGCTTAAAGCGCCTTCACCTGAAATTTCAGACATGGAGTAAACATTGAACAGGCAAACTCTGGTAATGCTGCCACTGCTCAGCTCTAGGCTCCACCCCTCCTTTCAAGAATAGAAATCTAAATACCTTAATGATCCCTCTCCCTACTGCAAAGATATTCCTCTTAAGCAAACGGCAATACAAATCACAATTAATTTGATTGGTCGGCCTTGGCGAATATCAGGTGCAACTTTAAGAAACACTTAAGCTGATACATCTCTGGGCCCGACCCATAATGGTGGCATGGTATCTCCAGGTGTCACCGCTTCCTATTGTAGGGAGTTGAGCGGGGGGGCGACAGAGTAAAAGAAATATATATATATATATATATATATATATATTATATTATAGTATATATATATTATATTACTATATATATATATATATATATATATTATAATATATATATATATATTATATATATATATATATATATATATATAATATATATATATAGTATATATATATTATACACGGAAGGTAGCAGAGCACCCGAAGCGATGAGATTACTAAATTGGGTATCTATTTTGCGTTAGAGTATACTCCATAGCGCTCCATGTTCACTGGTTTGCCACTTTCTTGCTCATTTTACACATTGTTGCCTTTGCAGAAGTTAGATTCTCCTCTATTCACACATCATGAGCGCTATTACACAACACTTCCTTCAAAAAAATTT
This sequence comes from Trachelipus rathkii, assembly GCA_015478945.1. Classification (NCBI taxonomy): domain Eukaryota; kingdom Metazoa; phylum Arthropoda; class Malacostraca; order Isopoda; family Trachelipodidae; genus Trachelipus; species Trachelipus rathkii. Next base: position 2,716 of record JABUQX010089758.1, read on the forward strand.
AAGTGGTGATGATAAAACTGGTCTCGGAGAAGCTAAGAGGGGCGGCTTTCAAAGATAGCCCCTTATCCACCCCTACCTCTATCACACTTGGAAGTTGCCGGCCTCCGGTAGAGTTCGTGACGTCATAGAATTGCAGAACTGTTCTGCTAGGCGTGTCTTTTTCTTCATTAATTTCTGCAACCTTCGTGGAATTTTCTTTAATTTTCACTGTTTTGAACATCACCTTTTTTCTTCTCAACGGGTGCTTGAGCAAACCTGCTCCGTTCTCTCCTATTGTCTTTATTCTCAATTTTAAGTCAAATGAGGATGTTGCTCATATTTACCAACGATATGATTAATTCCCGTGTTTCTAAGTTGGAGCCTTCTAAACTTCATATTCTATGGCTTAAGCTTTCTTTTCAATCTAAAAGTATTCATTTGATCTATCTATCTATTTATCACCTAATTCTACTGACGACCCTAAATTCTTTGAATAACCTAAAGTCAAAAATGAAACACATTCTCTCTCTTTTCCCCCTTTCTCACAAATCTTCATTTTGGGAGATATCAGTGTTCATTACCTTCAGTGGCTTTCCTCTAGTTCTTATGTTACAGCTTGTAAACTTTCCTACCATTTCTCTATCCAGGAAATACCTCTGCCTAATATCGATGTCATACTCTCTCCCTTAAAGGCATGCATTCTATATTTTTTTCTTCAGCTAAAATTAACAGACCTTGGTGTAACTCTGTTTATAATGGTGTTATTCGCAACAGGGACGCTACATTCAGGAATTGCCGTCATTTTCATACTCCAGAAACTCATGCCATTTATATTTCATCCCGAAATCATGCAAAATCTTTTCTCAGTGACGATAATAACTCTTTTATTCATAGAAAATTTTTGATATTTCTGATTCCTCTTCCTTATACCCATTCTGGCATTTTGCAAAAATTATCGATTAAAACGTTGCTTTTTCTCTTTCCCTCTTCTTTTATCTTCCGATTTTGCTAAAACTGAACTCTTCGTTTAAAATGTTGCCTCTAACTCCACTACTAACAACTTCTGAGCTATTCCTCTTCTCTACCTAACTTCAAATTGATGCCTGACATCGTAATTTATTCTAAAGATGTTTCTCTGTTTTCTCTCTGAGCTTAACACTAAGATGGAATATGATCCTGACAGTATTCCTCATATGGTTCTTAAAACTTGTGCTTCTGAGTTTTACCCTTTTCTTGGTAAGCTGTTTAATCTCGGTTTTTCCACTTCCACTTTCCCTTCTTGCAGGAAACTTGTGCTCATTCAACCTTTGCCTAAAAAGGGGAACCACTCTTAACCCTTCTTTCTTTATAAAATTTTCGAATCTCCCCTCAGCAAAAGAGATTTGGAACTTTTTAAGTTTACTAATCTAATCTCTGATCGCTAATATGGATTTCATAAGAAACGCTTTACTGATGATCTCCTTTCTCTTCTCTCTGCTTCTTAGTTCTCCGCTATTCGACATTTCGGAGACTCTTTCGCTATGGAGCTACACATATCGAAAGCATTCGACAGAGTCTGGCACAAATCTTTGATTTCTAAGCTTCCCTCTTACGGTATCTATTCTTCTCTCTGCGGTCATCTCTCTAATTTACCTTCAGGTCGTTCTATAGCATTTCAAAACCGTTCATCTTTTTTTATCTAATGAAATTGGTATCATTTAAGGTTTTGTCAATATTTATAAATATTTTTTTCTTTTCTCCTCTCTGCCTGTTTATAATTACATCAATCAATAGACTTCTAAAATATACGGTCTTCTCGTATTTCATAAATTTATTCACAATTTAACAAATTTAGATATTAACTCTGCAATTACAATTTTTATACTATAAATTTCAATCACTCATTATTTCAAAGATTATTTTAGGTAAATTAATCAATAAATAATTTGAATTTATTTAATTGATTATTAAAGAAAGCAGATATAAAAAATTAATGTGTTTTTTCAATTGGTTATATATTTAAATATGAATATTTCAAAAAAGTCAAATGAATAAGTAGATATATTATTTTATAGTTTTATAAGTATGTCTTTAAATTAGTACGTTTATTTAATGATAAATTATTTGGTGTAGTGAGAGTTTCAATATTATTAAGGCATATAATCTTATAAGACATATATCCTTTCCTATGACTCTCTAGACACAAAACGTATTCTAAGTATAAAAGTATAATAAATATTTATAACATTCTATAATAACTCAATGTACTCGATATAGAGTGTTTTCACATTACGATATATAGTAATACATTTTAAGACCTCTTATAAATAGTATACGGATTTTTCCCTAAAAATTATATTGAAACATAATGAAAGTTATTATTATTTTTATAATTGAAAAAATTCAGTTTTAAAATTTGTCGTTGAATTTCATATTTTATTTATTGAAAAGTGACGTAATAAATAACAAAAAATTTATAGAAAAACAAAGATGTGTTTAATTTTTATCCTATATAATCTAACATATATAGAGTAAATTGCTATGTCAAAGATGGAAGAATGACAGAATAATAGTTATTGACGATTAATTATGTTTCTAATAGATTAACTTAATCGCGATTCATTTCAAATAATTTGGGTAAATGTCTTAAAATTGAATTGTTTATATGTATTCTGATGCGAGGACTAAGGGATAGAGAAAAATAATGTCGTTCATTGGAAAATGAGGCCAACTTAGACGAAAAATGAACAGAAAAAGCAGGAGCAAATCGTATTAATGTGATATGTGGTATCTGGGTTATAAGGGGAGATACGGTGTCTCGTATATAAACAAATTTGGGCTATGGTATGGTGTTGAATATGAGAATGATACTGCGGTGTAAAATAATGCGAGTGTATTGTTTTTGAGTGAGGTGTGCAGACCAGAATGTAGGAGATCGTTCCTTGGATTGCTCAATTCGTGGATATTAAATACTCAGTCATAACGTAACGCCGAGTGTAGATTTGAGTGACGAAGATCGAAAAGGCGGAAGAAAATTGATATGAAATATTTGCTTGGTGCAAACACCTTTTGTAACACTCATTTGTGTTTGCAGGAGTGCTTGGTGAAGGTTGTCGGAGTTGTCTGGATGCTTAACGCGGTAAGGAGTTCGTGAGTGAGAGCATTATAATGTGTTTTCATCGTGGAGGGCTTAGATTGTCGACACAGAGTTAGAGGGCAGAAAGAGATTTATTAATTTTGTCCTTACTTATTTACCACAGAAACAGTTGAGAGAGAGAGATTTCAATGTTTACTTCTTTTAAATTTTCGATGTACTAATATTTTCATTAGTTGTGAAAACTGTTTAGACATGAGTTTTAACTTCTAAGAAATCCACCTTTGCGCTTCCATTCACACCACACACTCTTAATAGAAGTACGATTTTCCTAAATTTCAACATTTGAAATTATTTGTAATTCGAAAGATTGAGTTTAAAAGCGGTATTTTCAGCCACTGATGTGAAAGACAATTTTATGTGTTGAGAGATAGAGAAATAAGAGGTTCATCTAACACGCCGAAGAAAGAGAGGAATAATAAATAAATAAAATAAAAAAAATGGAAAAATATTGTCTATTAGGAATAGCGTAGTAAACACATATAAAATCTTAAGCGTTTAGCTGTCTATGTACAGTTTATATATATTATATTTATACTTGCTATAAGAAGTCTATAAATTGGGACAGTGGAAGATATATTGGAGAGGAAGATAAATGAGAAACTACAGTATTTAATTTAATAAAAGACAGAGAGAGTGAGAGCGATAAGAATATGAGATAAGTGTGTTCTACAATTCTTCGCAAAAGTGGAAACGTAAATTCACTGAAAAACATGGGTACAGGTCACGGATTTCAGGTTTACAATACCCTAGAGATGTTTCACAAAAAGTATGACCTAATGGAACAGTTATTGTTGCCGAGCTACATCAGGTTCATTAAAAAGAGATTGATGTTGTGCATAACAGAGTGTATGATGGCATCTCATGAGAAAAATAATGTGTGTTGGATTCAGACACGACCGAATTGGGACTCTGAGAGAGCGCTAGCAATTTCAAAATTGGGATAAAGAAGGAATGACTTCAGTTCTAATTTCTTGCCAATTAGTTTTAGGTCCATTGTCTTATAAATCTTATAGTACGTTATTAATACTGAAAAATTTACAATATTTTGTTTTTTCTTAATAGTTCAATATGCGTAGTTGGAAGATCTCGATCTAATAGCAAATAGCACCCTTATATAATTATGTTTGTTTTCTAAAAATTTTCATACGGATATTAGAAATTTAAAATTCGGTTGTTAGCATGTCAGATACTCAGAATTTTTCCTTATAATATTATGGTGTATATTTTTTATTATGGGTAATAATCTTAAAAATTTGAGATTTTTTTAATAACTAATAGTATTCTTCGACAGCATCTGTGAAAAAATTATATCTTATTTGAAATGTACAATGTTATGTATTCGAATTACAGTGTAATAATAGTTTGGAATGTAAATAATGAGTTTATATTGTCTTAAATAATTGAACGCTATTTAAATTGTAATGAAATTTTCACAAACTCTTGTTTTTAAATGCCAATATTTCATTATAATTCAGTAAGCATGACCATTTTAATACACACAAATTAATAACCAACATTTTAATAGTGCTTTAATGCTAAAATTATTTTCTATCATTATACACTAGAGAGTTATGTAGTTATAATGTACCCTATAGATGGTTATTGGAAGTTTGTTGAATTCGAGTGCTATTTCTGATGGGCAATTATTTAATATATTGTTAATTCTTAAAAGTGTTAAATAAAATAACTGGTAGGTTATTATTCAGCTAATTTTTATAAAAAAATATACATGTGTTTCATTGTAAATCGCAATTTCTCATAAAAAGGACAGAAAAGAGATATTATTAATGTGTTTTATTAGGATGCAACTAATTAATTGAATCTATTTTAGTATATTGAAATAAATCAATATTTGTTTTTTATAAATACTTTTATATTCATTTATTTATCATTAGTTATATTGAAAAATTTGTTTATTTAATAAAAAATTTTAACTTAAACTTACCGCAAACTTTTTCTTAAAATTTTCAGCATTACAAATTTAGAAACTTCTTAAAAAATTAAGTATTTTTTATTCCTCTAAATTTATAACATATATGGAATTATAATATGGTATAATCTCTGAGAAGATTGACAGTTGATGGAACAGCGTGATATTATATTTACAGTGCTATTTTAAAACAATAATGTGTTTCATTGACTGTTATTCAAAATACTAAAAGAGTATCAGAATTTATTTAAATAGTTTTAACGGTGTCTAAAAATATAGCACAAAGTCATTGTATTTAAGAATAATTTCTGAATTTTGGTATAATTTTATATATATATACTAATAATATATATTTTTTATAGTGTGTGGAAGGTTAGCTATATAATGTTTTAAATAAAAAATTATAACATTTACTAAAACGCTTAGTCGTTGAATTTTCAAGAGACCGTCTGTCAAATTCCAGTTGAACTCACATCTCTCATCTTCGACCTCTTCAGATAAGTATTCGTTTTGCCGGGCTTTTTTTCCTTAAGATTTTATAACACATATAATCGCACACATATTTGTGGTATTAATATAAAATTTTGTATATATGAGATATTCAGCATTAAAGGACATATAGAGTTTCAATTGAAATCAATTTCACAAAAGAGGGTTCGAGGAGATATAGGAGGAGAGAGTTATCTTATATTTATTCTAACGCGGCTTGTTTATAATTGAGCGTCTTTTTATCAATCTGAAGTATATATACAATTATTTGTTATATTTTATATACTATATATTATCATTTAAATATGTGAAAACTTGTTTAATAAAAAAAAAAAATTTAACTTCTACAATACTATAATTTACTTAATAAATATTTTATTCACATTACAAATTTTAAGAACTCATCTTCTACAAGTACGATTTTTCACTAAATTTCAAACTTCATTTATGAAATTGTTTTTGGATAAATTCTTATAAAATTGAGGGCTTTAAAATCTCAATTACAGCTATAATTATGAAAAATAATTTGTTTCATATATGAAATAGCTATTTCAAAAAGCATTAAAAGTAATTTTATTTAATTATAAATTATATTAAGTAGCTAATTACATAAAGTACGTATTTTTAATTAAAATTATATATTCAATTTTTGTATTTCTATAATATATATTATAATATACCTATAAATATTTCATTAGTTGTTAGAAAATACCTGTTTAATTAAAAAAAATTTAACTTCTTTAAATAGGTTCCGCTTTTTCTTAAAATTTCAGCATTAAAATCTTTAAGAACTCCTTTAAATAAATGATGAAAATGGTATGAAATAGCCCCGCACTTTGAAATTAAGTCTGGGACTATTAAGACGAGGCCACTAAAACGGCTATTTTTACTATCTGCATTTATAAAAATAATGTGTGTTCATTGAAATAGACAATTTCAAAAAGCAGAAAAGCGAATTTATTATTAAGTTTTAGGTGTCTTAAATTGACGTTTTTATATACCAAAATTAAATTTCAATATTTTATGTATTTTATTTTATATATATAATCCCTTTACTACCCTTCTGCTAGGTGACGTCATCTGTTTCTCGATATAAGAGGACAGACATACCTATGGTTTTATAAATAAAAAATCTCAAAGATTTCTAAAATTTGCATTTTTTTCTAACTTTTTCTAAAAGCATATTACAAATCTTAGAACTCTATAATACAGTAGGCGAATATATATTCTAAATGTTCAACATATGAAATCTCATTGGGTGAGATCGTTAAAATTGAACGCTTTTTTGAGACGGTTCTCATTTTCACATTACAGTAAAATAAATTAATGCTCGTTTCATTGAATGACTCAATTTCGAAAAAAGCTCGAGAATAAATACGCAGAGATTGTTCTATTAATTGTTTTTAGGGTGAACTTAAGATTTTAGATGTGACCGGTGTTTGATTATAATCGAAGTATGTGTTATCTACATACGGACCTGTTTTTATATGGTTTACAATTTGATGGATATTTTAGGCATTGGTTATAGAGATTTAAATAGAATTAGTGTTGATCAGTTTTGTGAGAGTAATACTTTGTTTTTAATAAAATATAATTATTATTCGTTTTAAGAAAATTTCGCATCTTAGTATCTATATAGTTAACTGAACTACTTCCTCGCTCTCTTGTTCTTCTTGATAAATTAGATTCACAAAATATTATGTGTAGTCAATTTATCTCGTGTTTTGTAAAAAGGGTGAAAGTGAGAGATGTTTCAATGCTCGTTAAATTTCAACATTTGAAATTGTTTCCTAAGGTAAGTATATATTTCTGTTGAAAAATATAGCAGTAGCTATAAATATGCTGGTTATGTGTTTCTAGCATGTGTTGTAAAGAAATAGTGTGTTGGTCTAGGTTTCGAGAATGGCTTTGTTATTTATAAAGACAGGAAAAAAAAATTTATTAAGTTATTAAATGAGTAGTTTTAGGTGTCTAAATTGACGTTTTTTAATGAAATTTTGTTTAGTACGAATTGACATTTTCGTGTTGGAATTTATATTTCATTACCTACACAGTTATCAATGTATTTTATTGTATCATTAGTTGTGAAAAGCCTCTCGGTGTTTTAAAATGGGTAAGTAAATTTTAAGAATTTCTGATTAGCTGTGTCATAATAGAGATATTAGATAATACGCTTTTTCTTAAAATTTTTCACATTAGACACGGTCTGCGTATGTTTGCATGAATCTGCTTAGATTTATAGTATGAGTGCTGTTTTTTGTGAATTTAGGGATTTAATTCTGCTTTATAGATGTATTTCTAAGCGCTAATATTAATAAATTGGTGGAATGATGTAGGAGGTGTCAAACTTTCGGGGATAAATGATCTGTGTTATCTGCATGGTGTCGCTTTATTTGAAAAAATAATGGTGTTTTCATTGAAATGCTAATTTCAAAAAGCAGAACCTGTATTTTTCCTGATTTATTAAGTATAGTTTTAGATGTCTTAATATTGACGTTTTTTATTTGATAAAAAATTTGGTAAATTTATTCAATTATTATATATGTTAAGTTATATATATATCACCTAAATATGTTATCTATTAATTTAAGATTATATGAGAAAAACTTCATTTAGTACACAATTTAACTTTAATTGTACTTATTTTTAACTTCAGTATTTCATACATGACATATATATTTTTTTTCGCAAATTAAATAAAAGTACGATTTTTTTCCTAAATTTCAAACATTTATGAAATTTTAATTTTTGTTAATATCTTAAAATATTGAGTTTTAACGTATTTTTACATGCTCTATTTTCGAAAAAGTATAATGTGTTTCTAATTGAAAATGCTTAATTATCAAAAAGCAGAAAAAGTACGGATTTATTTCTAAATTTCAACTCACTAATTTACATAATTATTTGGTTACATATCTTAAAAATTATATTTATATGTATTTATAGGGTAAATTCAGCATTTGAAAAAATAAATGTGTTTCATGTATTGAAATGCAATTTCGGAAAGCAGAAAAATAATTTTTAATATATGTTTTTAGGTATGTTCTATAAATATAGACGTTTTTTTAATGAAATTACAATTTTTAAAATTACGCTTTTCTTAATTTTCACATACAAATATTTAGATAACTATTCTTATAAAAGTATACGTTAATATTTCATAAATTTTACACATTTGAAATTATTTTAGTCTAATCTTACATAAACATATCACGTATAGGGGAAATTAAATGAAAGCAATATATTGAAATAATTAATATGTATGTTTCTAATATTGAAATGCATAATTTTCATAAAAGCAGAAAGAGATATTACATATAGCCTCGATTGCTTAATTCATATTAGCAGCAAAATTGTCCAGTGAATTTATTAATGTGAAAATTTCAATATTTGTTTATTTATAATGTATAAACCAAATATTTTCCTGAAATTTAAGAAAAACCTGTTTTAATAAAAATATTTACTTTTCTTTAAAATTAACACCCTGTCATGTGAATATATTTATTAATCCATTAATAATATATAATAAATTTTAATAACTCTTAAATAACTAAACCAATGTCCTATATTTTCAACATTTTGTCAAATTTTCTTGTAATTTTAATATTATAAAAATTGAGTTTTAAACGGTATTTAAAATCAGGCATATTATATGAAAAAAATATAATTGTGTTTCATTGAAATGCATTATTCAAAACGTGGCAAATAAAGGATGAAACAGGGTGGCAAATTAATTTAGGAGTGTTCTTAAATTGACTTAATTAAAATTTGAAAAGTATTTTTATTAAATATATTTGTTTATATAATATCACTAAATATTTGCATTAGTTGGTGAGAAACGTTCGTGCGTGTTATCAGAGAAGAGAGAGATTTAACTCTCTTCTTAACAAATTAGCTTTTCTTAAATCTCTTCTAATCATTACAGATAGACATTTAGGAACCTTGAGAGATTCAGATATTATATATATTTTCATACATTTGTAATTTAAGATTTATGATCAACGTCACTCGTTACCTAAATAGAGTATAAAAATTGTTCAGCTATTACTGAAAATAATAATTGATGTATTTCATTGAAATGCAAATTTAATACAAAAAGCAGAAATTGCATAATACTCTATTAATTAACATATAGTTTAGTGTTTAAAATTAGACAGTTTTTTTATATGTATGAATTTGCAATATAAGTGTATATTTCATATGTATAGTACCAATAATATTATGAGTAGTTGGTTGGAGATAGATCCTGTTTTAAGTAAAAAGTTATGAGACTATTATGAATTATATTTTACTAAATAAATATTTCACAATTACAAAATTTACGCACTAGATCATCTTAAAGTAAGCATTATTTCGAGAGAGATGCTCACACGACATTTGACAATTTCTCTTGGGTATAAGTGTAGGAGAGAATTTAGAGTGTGAGAGTGAGTGTAGGTCTGCAATAAAGAATAAATGTTTCATTGATAATGCATATGTGTATTCTCAAAAGTGCAGAAAATAATAGCGAATTTTATTAAATCGCTGGAGATAGTGTTCTAACAAAATATGATTTTTTAATGATAATCTTTGCTGTTCAACTATATAGTCTGGTTTATTTATATAGATATGCTGGATAGTGTTTGTTTTTTTTTTGTTTTGAATTCATATATTAAAATATGAAAACCGTTGTTTATTATTAATTATATATTAGTAGACTTCAATAAAATAATCAGTTATGCTTTAGTTTAATAATAAAGATTTTCCATACACATATTTATCAAAATTTAAGATCACTCAAAAGTACATACATTTTTGTGACCATAAATTTTCGAACATCTGAAATTTATAATGTTAATAGTCTTTATCATATTATGAATTTGTGTTAAGAATTGTAACTATAAACATCGGCAAACGGTAGTGTATATTAAAAAAATAATGGTTTGGGCGCGCGGGGTTTTATTTCAGATATATGGCAAACGTTTCTACGGACACGCGCACGCAGAAGAGCACATTTATTAATCGCGTTTTAAGAGTGAGTGGGAAATTGACGTCTTTATAATGAAATTCTCCAGAATATTTTGGTATAGTGTAAACAAGATTTAAACATAAAATTTATTTCATTAGTTTAAAACGTGTGAAAACCTAGTTTTAATGATAATATTGACTTCTAAATTACACTTTATGACTTATAATTTGAGCCATTATACAGGAATTTAGAGTCTTAAGTAAGCGGGATTTTATACACGAAATTTAAGCATTTGAAATAGTATTTGTTGAATAGTAAAGGATTGTCTGTGGGTTTCAACCGAGGTGAATCGCGGTTTCAGTCAGAGCGAAAAGTAGAAATTCGCGTGTGAATTGCAATAAGAAAATTGTCATTATGGTAGAGTGATATCAAGAAAGTAAGAAATTTATTTTATTAATTCAAGCCGAGTGAGAGGTGTCACAGTAAAATTGAAGTTTAGTTAAATCGAAATATCAATATTTTGTTTTTATATACCGTATAATATATATATAGTTAAAACATTGAAAAACCTGTTTATTAAAAAGATTATAACTTCATAAAATTTAGCTTTGTAGACCTTTCTGCACATTACAAATTTAAAATTATATATATCTCATATTATTCTAAAATTTTCTAGTTTTAGCTCCTACAGTTAAAAAATTGAGTCCTGGCTCAGCTGGATCTTCATCTTATTGCTATTGTAAAAGTAAATAGTAGTTTTCAAATTTTAAATTTAATTTTAATCCACAAAGTAGATAAACTTTAATTAAAATATATTTGTTTTTCACGAGCTCGTCTTATAAATTGGACGTTTTTTAATGTAATATTTCATATATCTATATATCATAACCAATATATTCATTAGTTGTGACATACTTGTTTTACCTGAATCGAAAGAAAGAGTGAGAGCACTCAAATATCTCCTTGGAAAATTTCTTTACAGATCAGACAAACAGTGAAATAATTTAGCAATTCAATTTCATTTTTGAATACATTAAGTGGCGGTATTGTTAATCACATACATTACATTTATAAATTGTTTGGTATTAATATCTGTATTATATATATTGAATATATAAAAACGTATTTATTGTTCATCATATTTATGCTGTCTATAGTATATAAATTACTATTTCACATATGTTATTTTACTTTAAAATTTTAGGTCTAAAAACTAAATATAAAAGATATGGAGCAGTGTAGTAAGGTTTAGTAAATTACTCAATATTTGAGTTATTTTTATAAGCCAAATATTTCATTAGTTGACTCTGAAAACTACTGTTTTATAATAAAAAATTTAACTTCTAAAATTACGCGCTTTCTATTTATAATATTTTCACATGAGCAAATTGAAAAAAGGTAGTGTCCGATTTTCCCTAAATTCTAACATTACGGCGCTCATTTTGGTTACTGTAAAATTTGAGTTTTTAAACGTATTGTCAGCATTTGAAAAAATAATGTGTTTCATTGAAATCGCAATTTCAAAAAGCAGAAAAGGCAATATTTATTAATAGTTATTTAGGTAATATATTAATTGACTGTATATTTTAATGAAATTTCATATATTTGTTTTTATATATGGCAAAATATTTCATTAGTTTGAAAACATATTATTTGATTATGAATATAAAAAATTTTAAATAAACTTCTAAAAATATGCTTTTTTCTAAATTTTCACATATACAAATTTTAGAACATCTTAAAGTACGTATTTTTACCTAAATTTCAACATTTGATAATTATTTGATAAATCCTTAAATTGAGTTTTTAACGGTATTTTTCAGCATTTGAAAAATAATGTGTTTCATTTGAAATGCAATTTCAAAAAAGAAGAAAAGCGAAATTATTAATAGTTTTTAGGTGTCTTAAAAATTGACCTTTTTTTAATGAAATTTCCAATATTTGTTTTTATATACAAATATTTTATTAGTTGTGAAAACCTGTTTTAATAAAAAACATTATAACTTCTAAAATTATGTCTTTTTTATTCTAATCATTTTCAATGATATTGACAAATTTAGATACTCTTTTAAAAGTACCGATTTTTCCTAAATTTTTTCGAAAAACAATTTATATAAATATTTGTTAACTCTTAAAATTGAGTTTTTAATCGGTAATTTTCAGCATTTTAAAAATTAATGTGTTTCATTTTGAAATACAAATTCTTTTAAGAAATGTATAAAGAGAATTTTTAATTTGTTTTTTTTCGGTTTCTTTAAATTGACGTTTTTTAATGAAATTTTCAATATTTGTACTCGTAGAGATAAAATCCAGAATCATTGGCCGTCATTAGTTGTGAAAGCGCCTAGGTTGTTTACGATAAAAAAATTTTTAAACCTCTAAGATTACGCTTGTAGTTAGTGATTATTCATATCATTATCTAATAAATTTTCAGTTATTTACCAAGTACGAAATGAATTTTATAAATAATTCAACATTAGAAGAGAGTTTGGCTTGGAGCCTATTGGACCGATCATGAGATCATATGTGAAAAAAAGTAAGTGTGTGTTTATATATGCAATTTTCTATATATATATAGCAACAGCAACTTTGTAAGCGATATTCTGAAATTGGTAATAAGGGTCTCTTAAATAGAAATTTTTTCGAATATTTGCTTTTTATATTCTCATCACTTGTTGACCATCGAGCTGATTTTAATTTGTCTTTAAATAAAATAATTAATAACATCTAAAAATTTGGCACTTTATCTTATAAAATGTTTCTTCACATTACAGTAGTTTAATTTAGAACTTCTTAAAAGGCACGAATTTTTCCTAAATTTCTAAGCATTTAGAAATCTATTTGGTCAAATCTTAATAATTGAGTTTTTAACCCGGAGAAATTAAGTGTCTAAGGAGTAGGAAAGAATAATGTGACTCATATAGAAAGGAAATTACTTGAGAGGCTTAAATAAAGATAATATTATTAATTGTTATTATAACAATTTAAATAATTTGAACGTTTTTTTAAATGAAATTTTAATATTTGTTTTATATATAAAAAATATTTCATAGTTGTGAAAACTTGTTTTAATAAAAAAATTTATAAACTCACTAAATTACGGCTTTTTCTTAAATTTTCACACATTACAAATTTAGAACTTACTTAAAATGTTTTGATTTTTCCTAATTATCAACATTTGAAATTGTTTAATAAATACATCTTAAAATTTGAAGTTTTATAAAGCGGTATATTTCCATATTTGAAAATATGTGTTTCATTGAATGCTAATCTTCAAAAAGGCAGAAATAAGGAATTTATTACAATGAGTTTTAGGTGGGGCTTAAAATTGACCGTTTAATGAAATTTACCATCTTATTCTAGCTCCTGATATCCATGTTGCTGCTGCTTCATTGGGAATCTTGAAAGAAAACTTCGTCTTAGTAAAAAAACTCTTTTTTATTTTTTTACAATTCGTAAAGCATTTCGTCAATGATTATTAAAAGTATTTTTCACATTACACAATTTAGAACTCTTAAAAAGTACTCGATTTTTCCTAAATTTCAACATTTGAAATTATTTGGTAAATCTAACAATTTGAGTTTTTAACGGCTATTTTCAGCATGTGAAAATATAATGGTTTCAATTGAAATGCAATTTCAAAAAGGGCAGAAAAGAGAATTTATTAATTTTTTTAGTTAGTTCTTTATAATCTCGCGACGTTTTTGAGGATGACACATTTCTTATTTGGTTTTTATATACCAGAAAACATTATTTCATTAGTTTGTGAAACGGCATGTTTTAATAAAAAACTTTTAACTAATGAATGAAGACTCATGCTTTACAGTATCCCTCATTAGTTATTATAAAACTTGTTAAATAAGTACGCGATTTCTCTAAATTTCAACAATTCTGAAATTCTATCGCTGGTAATTCTTAAATTGGTTTTAAACGCGGTATTTAATTCGGCATTTGAAAACATGAATGTGGTTTCATTGAAATGCAAATTGTTCAAAGCACGAAAAGGCGAATATTATTAATAGTGCGCTTTTTAGTGCTGTATGTTTGGCGCTTATGTTTATCGTTTATATGAAAATTTCCAACATATTTTGTTTTTTCATATACAGAAATATTTCTTAGTGTTGAATATGGACACACATCCGCATGGTTTTGTTAAGACTCATTAAAAATAAATTTAGCTCGATTCAAGAGCCTTATCAGCGGATTGTTTCTAAATTAATATAACCGAGCATTACTAAATTTTAGGATAGTCTTCTTAAAAGAGTGATCTTATATTTTTACCTAATATTATAACAACACATTGGTGGAGATGAAGTTATGGTCTAATCTTGGAAAATTGATTATTTAACGTATTGTCAGATTCAAAGAGAGTGAACTGTGTTTCATTGATGGGCTATTGATCAAAAAGCAGCAAGACACAAGAATTAGATTTAATAGAGAGAATTTGACTGTATATATATATAATGAAACTTGAATGATTACAAAGCTTAAAGATAACCAAGAAATAGTTTTATCAATATAATTGTAATTATAGAAAAAGTGTTTTAATAAAAAATTATAAAACATTTCATTTACCATGCTTTTTTTTACTCCAAATTCTTCATATTACAATTGAAAAACTCTTAAAGTACGATTTTTCCTAAAATTTTCAACCGCTTTAAATTGAGTTGGATAAAATCTTAAAATTGGAGTTTTTTAACTAATTTTCAGGGCTTTCTTGCACACATATTTACAGTAGTCACCATAATTACTATGAGGTCTCATATGATTATATTTTTAGGGTGGAAATATATAAGATAATGAAAAATTTCAAATAAATATGAGAGGATACCAAATAGAGTTAGTACTTGTGAAAATCGTTCTTAATAAAAAATTGGACTGTCTAAAATTATAATATAATTTGCAATTTTAATAAGAGAGGACGTCTTATAACAGTAACAAGTTTGTTACCCTAAATCTCTCAATAAGCCTTTGGCACAAATTAATAATATGAAAGTAATCGTTTAAAATTGGAGAAGTGTTTTAAAAGAAGTGATTTTCAATGACATTATTAATAAAATATTGTGTGTATACATTATATGAATCATCAATTTCAAATATAGACAGCAATATATATATATATTGTTTTAGGTTTCTTATGTTTTTTCTGAATATTTCAATATAATGCTTACGTGATCGTCTGGAATCAATATTTTCATTAGTGTGGAGAAGCTACTGCCAATAAAAAATTTATAACCTCTAAAATTACGCTTTTGCTTATATTTTCACATTATAATTTAGACTACTTAAAAGTAACGATTTTTTCTTAATGATATATGTTATTATTGAAATTATTTGGTAATTCTTAAAAGTGTTTTTTTACGCGGATTTATTTCAGCATTTGAAAAAATGTCTGTGTTTCATTGAAATGCAATTTCAAAAAGCAGAAATGCGATTTTATTAATAGTTTTTAGATATATATATAGATAGTTTTATTTAAAAGTGAAATGTTTACATAACTGCTCTTGATATACCAGTGTAATATTTTATTTAGTATGTGATAAAACCTAGTGTTTTAATATAAAAATTAATAACAATATCTAGAGATTAAAAGACGCTTTTTCATTAATAGTTATCTACACATTTCAAATTTAGAACTCTTTAAAAAAACGCAATTAGTTTCATGATTTTTTCATTTTATTTTAAATTTTATTATGGCTAAATCTTATCAAATTGAGTTATATGAAAGAAGTATTGACAAAATTTGAAAAAATAATTGTGTTCAATTGAAATGCTGTTTCAAAAATAGATAAGAAAAGCGAATTTATTAAATCTATAGTTTTATGTGTCTTAAATTGATCGATTTTTAATGAAATTTCCATAATTGTATTTAAATGTACAAAAAACATGAATACTTGTCGGCCAGCTTGGGCTTGTATAACAAAGATTTTACTGCTAAGTTTACCTTTTTTCTAAAATTTTTCACATTATTGAAATTTAGAACTCATTAAAATAAAACGATTTTCCTAATTTTCAACATTTGAAATTATTTGTTTAAATTCTTATTAAATTGAGTTTTTACACGGTATTTTCAGAGGGACATTTTAAAAAAATAATGTGTTTCATTGAATGCTATTTCAAAAGGCAGAAAAGAGAAATTCTATTAATTGTTTTAGGTGTCTTAAATTGACGTTTTTTAATGAAATTTCCAAATTTGTTTTTTTTTATATCATAAATATTTCATTAGTTGTGAAATTTGTTTTAATAAAAAATTTTAAACTTCTTAAAATTCCACTTTTTTTCTTAAATTTTCACATTAAGAAA
>JABUQX010089759.1:0-21007 GCA_015478945.1 Trachelipus rathkii
TTACAAATTATTATATATATTATATATATACAAAATATATAGCCGAGCTGATCCCCAAAAAAGTAAAAGAAATAAATAATATATATAATATATACTCACTCACTCACTCATCTTATTCTTTCTTCCATCTTCCTAGGCCACTGAGAGTAAGGAGCGTGACAAGCATCAAGAAACAGAAAAGCAGTAGAAGAATATGACAAAAGTTGAAAAGAAAGCCCAGCCTTACCGCCCCCTCTGTACCATTAATTAGTAAGAATTCATCGCAATCAGAAAATCCACCCTAGAGCTTCACGGGACTGCGACGGATCATCACTAGAGTTGTTAAAAAACGTGTTTTTTTTTAAATCGTTTTTTTTGTTTTTTTGATTAATGTTTTTTCATTCGTTTTTTTTTGTTTTTTTTTCCTCCTCTTTTTCTTTCCTACATTTCTTTTAATATTATAATACCATTTTAGTAATTATTTATATTTACCTTGTTTATTAATACTTGTAACCAGCATTACGGATAATAATTAATTATTGTCATATTTAAAGTTATAGCTATACATTAAATGGCTTAAGTTGATATCTCATAAAATTTTTGACAATGTCTGGAAGAAAACAAACATCTGTCCATTCTCTATTTACTGTTAAGGAAAATCATACATACAAAGGTAAAAGAGAACTCTGTAAATTGTTCTTCACAGAGATGGCCAATAATGGTTCAAGGAAAGAACAACACATACTGAATTGCACACACAAACTCCGCCAAGTGATGACATAAAAAATGAAATACTTGGGAATGATCCAAGAAAAGAGAGTTAAGAATAGAGCAAAAAATCAAGGAAAAGGAAGCAAAAGTAAAGAAATGCAAATCGCCCTCCACAAAGCACGCACCACACACACGACGCACACACACTACCACTCAGCTTCAAGTTGACCACTGTTCTATCACTGATCAAATCTGACTTATGTTCAAATTGCTCCCACACTGTCCGACACGCCGACCACACCTAGCATATCATAATATCACTCACTACTATATCATATATATATATATATATATATTATATATATATATATATACCACCTCATATTATATATATATATATATATATATATAATATAACCTCCTACCTCACTCCTCACTATACTACAGTATACCCATATATATACACAGTAAATCACTACTCACTCACTCACGTTTATATATATACTATATATATATATATATATACCTCACTATATATATATATAATAATATATATATATATATATATATTATATATATATATATATATATATACCCTATTATATATACGTATATATTATATATATATATACTATATTACAAATGCCATTTTTTCCGTACCGATGATGGCCACTCGATAATTTTTGAAAACTTTTATACTTTGCATGGCGTTAATGTTATCCTTGGAAAGTTCAAAAACCACCATTCGTTTTTTGTAGATTTACTCTGGTTGTTACAGGGTGAGCCAAAATATTTGACCAGGTGGAGCAAAATTTATCAGCTTAACTAGAGGTACATTTTAAATTCATATCTCCATATTCGGTTTCCTCCATAACTCTTCACATACACGAGCCCACGTGTTTGTTAAGCGGCCATCCACCCCTCTCCAAGGTACATTTGGCCTTTTATGTTTTTTTTTCGGAAAATAATATTTCACCATGAACATGTCATACTTGTTGTTTCACACACACTCGCACACGACACCCTCTCACTTCTCTCCGTGCCGCGCTCGCACTCTCCATCTAAAAGAAGCGAAATAATTTACGCTTACTGAAATTTGGCTGTATCGATCACTACTGAAGTATGGTTTTTAAACCTAAGATCTCCATTATGAAGTGCTTGGGTGACATACTTCTTTTAAAAAAAACATTTAACAGGGTGTCCAAAATCAATTTTTTCGAACAATCGGCCTCACACTCGCACTTCATCATCTCTCGATGGGTACAGTGCTAAAATCTGAAATTTCAGCACATTATACTACTTCCCACCTCACCGCCTCTCTCTCTCACCCTGCATATTGATTTGGTCATTTGCCTTGGTTTAACGGAAATACAGCTTCAAAATGCCAAGAAAAAATTTTTTTTTAAGCTTGTGTTTTGCATCACTCACTTTCATCCACGCTCTATCTCACACGCTCCTCCAAGCGACAATACATAAAACAAATTGAAATAGCTGTGGGTTAATATTTTGAATTTCTGCAAACCATGTTAACAACCAAATATTACATTTCTAAAGGTTCACCACTCACATAAGTAATGTACATTATATCTACTCGCTCACCACTGACATAAATTAACTAAATAACTGAAAAATTTATCTATATATATAATATATACTATTCATATATATATATATAATACTATCTATATATGATATATACTCCACCTCATCACTATATACTCACTATCATACTCCTCACTCACTCACCTCACCACTCACACACTACTCACCTCACACCCCTCACATAAATCTTTTCTCCTTACACCCAAAACCACTCTCACTCGCTACCCACAGAGTCACGTCAGCGCCTAAATAGTATAAAATTATAAAGGAATAATACTGTAAAGTGAATACAAAGATTTCTGGTACACAGATATAAGAAATTTTGTAAAAAGAAAGTCATCGTCTCGCAGAAATCAACTCGTCTTCACTCACCTTCTCTCTCTCTCTCGCTCATCTACTCACACACGCGCTACACCACCGCACGCGCTCGCGATTCACATGTACCCAACACACTCGCGCGTGCACATCGCGCGCGCACGCACGACGCCACGCTTCACTCGCACCACACGCAGATAGGAGGCACCAAATCTTGACACTCACTCGGTCCAAAATTGAATAACTTTAATGGTAATCATAATTTAACTGGATTTCAAATCCTTTCAGCAATTTATTTTTGAACAGTGAAATCCTTAATGTGTGTTTCATCTGTAAATCAGTCATCTCACGCACCATCACATCTAACTCACGCCAATACACTCAAACGCACGCGCTTTCGCACTTCAAAACATTTCTACTCTCACTCTCTCACACTCAGTTGACTCTCTTAAATAGGGCCAAATTATCATTAATCGCACACTCACACTCTCTGTCACATATTATTATATATATATATACTATATATATATACTACTCACTCACCCACACTCACTCACTATACTATAAATATACTACTACCCTATATATATATTATATATATACCCCTACTTCTAAATATATTCTCCCTACTATCACTCACTCACTATATATTATATATATATATATTACCATTATATATATATAATATACTATATATATATATATATATAATATACATATACCGATGTTGATAGGTATGATTAAAACATAAAAAAAACACTTCTAAATGACACAAAAATAATAAAATTGGTTACATTATTATACCGTTTATATAATATATATATATAAAAGGGTATATATATGAGCACCACACAATTTTTATTATTTAAATTTTACACAACTCCTCTTCTCTTCTCTCTCACTGCTCCTCACCACACTCACACTCACAACTCACCCCTGAAATATATATATATATATACTACTCACTCAACTCACTATATATTATTATAATATAATATTATAGTATATATATATATATTACTCTACCTATATCATATATATATATATATATATACTATTTAAGCTTGATCTCTATAATGATTAATTGGCTATTTAACCGACATCACTTTGATATAGCAAATCATAAAATAGTTTTGAATCAGCGCAAAGTAATTGGATACTTACACTCTCTCTCTTACTAATTCTCGCCTTCAATCGCACCTCATCTGTTTACTTGTAACTTATGTGGAAGAAATTTTCACTGTTCAAAAATAAATTGCTTTTTGAAATACCCTCTCACTCCTCACACTCACCATCTAAAGTCTCAAATTTCTTGGACCGAGGAGGTGTCAAGATGTTGCTCTCCGATCTCTTCTCTCTCACTCACCACTCCGCCTCCTCCTCCCCCATGGCACGCCGTTGGTGACAGAATCACCTCGGTGACATTGATAATACAAAAAAGAATCGAAACATTATTTCGCATTACAGGACTTCTGCTTTGCCTACGCATCCTCTTTATCATTGTCGCTCACAGATCTTTGTAGGCACTTCACATATCACTCTCTCTCACTCACCATCTCTACTCACTCATGTAAACTTATGAAAAACATATAATATACTATATATATTATATAATATACTACTCACTTATATATATATATATATATATATATATACTCACACTAATATATAATACTATATCTATAACTACGTCAATTTTTTCAAGTTATTCACGCTTCCACACTTTCTCGCTATTCTCACTCAGCACTCATACCATGGTCATTCCTTCAATGTATATATCCTTCACACACACTCTCTCACACTCGGTTCTCTTTAACTTGGTTTTCATTCCTCCTCCCTTGCAGGTAAAGATCTAACAAATTTGACCAGCTAACTAATAATAACTATACATAAATAGGTATCATAACACAACTTACAAAAAAACTTTTCTTCTTCCTCCTCGCGCATTTTTGAAAGGGCTGTATCTTTCTTCCAAACCAAAGCAATACCAAAGTCCAATACCTTGCAGGTGAATGAAACATCCTATGGTAGAGTTATAATGTGTGACAATTCTTTCAGATTTTTAGCACTTCCCCTCAGAGATACTTAGGTTCACAAGTTCCGATCTTGAAACCCTTCGATTCTTTGGACACCTGTAAATTTTTTTAAAAATATTCACAAACTTCAAATAAGATTTAGGTTAAACATCACCCTTCACGCTACGTATCCATCACCAACCACATTTCACCACTCACGCCGCTCTCACCCATTCCATCTTCTTCCTCCCTCTCTAATAATACAGCCCACGAAAATGGAAACTTTCTTCGATTCTTTCATCAACAATTCTTTCGGATTCAATTTTCATCCGGTGAAATATTATTTTGCCAAAAAAACACCCATAAACCATTGCCAAATGTCCTTACAAGTAGCACCCTAACAAAGTCACACTCTCTATGAAACTTTGGTATATAAGATTACCAATATGGAGACTATGACTTAAAATTGTTACCTCTCACTAAGTGATAAATCTTTGCTCCACCTGTCAAACATTTTGCGCTCACCCTGTTACAACCAGCAGCTAAATCTAACAAAAACGAATGCGTGGTTCTGCAACTCTCCAGGGATAACATTTCAACTCCATGCAATCATCACAAGCTTTTCAAAACCATTATCGAGCGGCCAGGGACTTCTATTATTTTGGTACGCCAAAAAATGGATAGACCCAACGGTATATACTCATATATATATACTATATATATATACCTATCATATATAATATTATTATACTATATATATATCAATATATAATATACTATATATATATATCATATATATACTATATACGTATACCTACTATATAATACTACTTATATATATATATATATATATATATATATATATATACCTATCACTAATACCTATATATATACTATATATATATATATAATATATATATATAATATATATTATATTACTTTATATAATACTATAATTATATATATACTATATATATACTCACTCACTATATATATATATATATCATATATAATATATTATATATACTACAAGTTTTTTACTTTTATAAAAAACAATCTGCATACAAATACAATACAAATATCACCACGCACACACTCGCACACAACTCTCTTCTCATCACATCCTCTCTCTCACGCGCTTCAAGCTTTTCAGAAGGTCTACAATCTGAACAAGGAAATGCTAGATGTGGATGAAAAGAAAGTAATGGGAGAATTGGTGAATTTTTCCAGTCAGAGGGACTACTTCAGTATGGAATATCTCTGGGCTTCCCTTTCCAACAATGTTTCATTGCAGCATGGTGGATTAGTTTATTTAAGCATTGCAAGATATCAAAAGTAGCCCCCTCCCGAATTCTAGACCTTTTTGCCACTTCAGCTGCATGTGAGAGAAGTAACTAAATAGTAACCCTCATTCCATTCAAAAAAAGAAAACAGGCTCCAAATGAACATGCGAACAACTATTATTCATTGTTCATAACTTGAAAAATTGACAGCACGGTGCAAAGCCAAGAGCCTTCCGGTACTTTTTCAAATTAATGTAAAGTTGGTAGTAGTTAAACGTCATCAAAATTCATCACCATGAACCACATACACTATCAGCTAGAGTTCTCAGTCAGGAACTCAGTTTCTCTGTAAGGCATTGAAGTCTGATAAACGCGAAATCTAAAGGAACCATCTGTCCAATGAGCTCGAGTCAGAGTCCTGACTCCTCCTTACTCTTCCCACAAATATAGCCATACTGAGGACTGAAGGAACTAGAACTTTATCCAGTAGAGGCCATGAATTGGAAACAGGTCCTGAGGAATTCAAGATGCAGAAGCAGTAGAACAGGAAATTTAATGAGGCCCTTGATGTTTCTTTAGAAATTTAGTAATTTTAGTTAGGCCTTATCATACTAGTTACTAACTTATGGTCCTTAATATTATATTTTTATTTGTACGTAAGTAAATATACATTTTATGTCATACTGAACTCATCTTCTCATAATGAATCCCATTTTCATCTTTCACTCTACACTCTACAGTTCTTCTACCGCTTCAAGGTAGAAGTGTAATGTTGAATAAACTTGGCATATTTTTTTTTATTATTTTGAGCATTGATCTGTGAATGATATTAGTTGTCCAGTATAACTATATGGGTAAAAAACTGTTTCTCTAATTCTTTATTAGTTAATAAATTTTATGAAATAAAAAAAAATTATTTATTAAAGTAAAGAAAACATATATTAAAAAACTTCATGGACAAAATTTAGAAATCTCAAATTGTTTTTTATTCATCATGTTTTTTTTAATAAAAACGTGTCGCTTCTTCTCTTATTCACTTACATCTCTAATCATCACTATGGTGAATCGTCAAGTGTAGGGTTCATCCCCTGGCCCAGGTGGGCCACAACCATAACCCCCTCCACCAACACCCCGCCATTCTCTATCATGGCACCTTTCTTCTCGCCTCTGCCAAACTCACAATTACTCTCTGCCCTAGCATCTGCTTAGAGAAGGGTGGGGAAGCTAACATACAAATCCAGCTGGTCGGTTCCCAACATCGTCACTATCCCTTTCGGCTTAAACCAACCAAACTATCCATTCATCCTTTCGCACATACACCAAACCATCTCAACATACTTTCATTTATTCTCTCGTTTACCCCTTTCTTCACACCACACAACTCTAATACGTTCATTCCTCATTTTATCAATTCTTCTCACACCTAGCACGCCCCTAAGATTGTTCATCTGAACACATTGAACTTTAGATCTATACTTCTTATTCCAGACCATAGTCTTACTACTATACAATAACACAGGTAACAACATACCCTCATGCAAGACCCTAGCGCACTCCAGACTTAGTCCTTTTACATTCACCAACGATTTAATTGCACCAGCCACCTTCCTGCCATTCACAACTTTCCTACTACACTCTGCATCATCCGTTCCCTTCTCATCCAACACATACCCTAAATATTTAAACTCAGACACTTGTTCCAGCTGCTCACCATCTAACATAACTTTCACACTGAGGGCTATCCTCACTCACAACCTAAAACTTCTCTTATTACGTTACTTTCAAACCCTCCTTTTACCCACCCTAAATTTCTCTACCACTCCTCTCAACACTCTCTTCAGATTCGCCACATAGAAACAAATCATCAAATAAAAAAAAAAAAAACAAATCAATATATATATATATATATATATATATATATATATATATATATATATATATATATATATATATATATATATATATATATATATATATATATATATATATAAGCAATATGTGAATATATATTAGATTGATGCAAGCGGAGAGTAATTTTGGCCGGAGGCCGGAGAATGAAAATTTTAATTCCGGCCGGAGGCCGGAGAATGAAATTTCAATTTATACTTACATTCTAATATATATATATAATATATATATATATATATATTTTAGTATATATATATATATATATATATCATATATATATATATATATATATATATATATATATATATATATATATATATAATATAATTGGAATTACTATATATTCTTAAAAATTCGAAAAAACAATTAGATATCTATAGCATCACTGAAGTTAGGAGAATATAATTAGATAGCTACAACCATTTGAAGAATTAACCTAAAGAGCGAGTGATGAGATGTAAGATTTATCTTTTGTAATAAATGCAGTTAATGCATTGCAAAAATATTTAGCAAAAACTTGGAAGGATAGCGGTGTGAAAACTATGAAAGATGAACTTTTAAATTCTGTTATTGAACGCTTTGGTACCATTAAAGAGAAGAAACTTTATTTACTTGCAACAGTTTTTAATCCACAATACAAATTAGCTCCCTTTGATATTATTGATCAGAATAAAATAAAATTTGATGCTCAAAGAGAAGTAAAACATTTTATAAAAGCTGAAGAAAATATTACAGTAATTTGAGATTAAACATAACAAAATTGATGTCAAATGATCAGTTCACCCCAGATTCACATGAGAATCTGAAAATGAAGCGGGCAGATTATTGAGAAAAGAAATCATTCACTTTCTTCCTATGTTTTGATGACATGTTACAAGAAAAATCTTCAGAAGAAAATGAAGAATATTCAGATACTATCAAACCAAGTGGAAACTGATCAAAGGAGAAAAAAGTTAAAATGTAACGTAGAAAGCAGTGAAAGAAAGCAACATGAATTAGAAATACCATTCACACTACTGTGGATTAATATATTTTGCACCACCCCTTATGAACGAAAATCAATGTTGAATTCACTGTTATGGTGGAAAGAAACAAAAGCTCTTATCCTGATTGCATCTTAACTGAATTAGATAGGAAAAATATCTCTCTGATCCACCTTCAAGTGTATAGCGAGAGAATGTTTAAGCCAAGCAGGATATTTATACAAGTAAAAGGAATAGTCTTTCTCCAACACTATCTGATCAGCTCTCCAGCTCCTGTTTCTTCATCATATTTAAGAGCATTTGATTTTAAATATTAGAGAATGTTACTCTAAATCATCCTCCGCTATTTAACTTTCATTTCACTGACTTTGTGTTTTACCAATTATAACTTAATTTTCTCAAAAAAATTCTATTTGTGATACTCTATACAGTATCAATAACAGCTGGTACAATATATATATATATATGTTCTATAATATATATATATATATATATATACTATAGTATTATTATACTATAATATATAATATTATATATATATATATTATAAATATATATATTATTATATATATATATATATATATATATATAAGTAATATATATATAATATATATATATATATATATACTATATACATATATATATATATATATATATATTATATATATATAATATAATATATATATATATATATATATATATATATATATATATATATCTATATATATATATAATATATATTATATAGTTTTTCAAAATGTTAGTTGTTAAAATTCTTAAGCTCTTTAAATAATTAAAAGATTAAGATATATTCATAATTTGGTAAAACTTTACTTTTTGATTCCTTTTATATTCTGAAAAAAATTTCTGTTAAAAAAAAATTTCTTTCTAAGTTAAGAAAAGTTAAGTTAAGTTAGGTTTTTAAAGAAAATTGTTTAGTGGCAAGCTTCTGCCGCTAAAGAATTTTCTTAAAAAACAACTTTTCTGAACTTAGAAATTTTTTTTTCAGAAAATGAAAGGGATCAAAAAGTAAAGTTTTTACGCCAATAATTTTAGTCTTTTTGGTCAGATATGGCATGAAGTTTAAAAAAAGTTTCTTTTACAATTTCTTTTCTTGATTATCTGTATTGCATTTTAAAGCTAGATTTATCAAGTGTATTTTTTTGTTAGGGACTGTGCATTTTGGAATAATCATAACCCTTTTAAGTTGTTATCAAAATATTAGTCAGTTTAGTTAATGGTGTCATATAGGCCTATTCATATTATTATATATTATTATAGTTAGTATAATAATAATAGTTATTAGTTTGACTTAATATTATCACTACAACAAAAAAATATTAAAATAATTTTTTTACACTTTTTGTATGAATCAGTTCTTCTAATAATAAATTTATTTCATTAAATGTCCTATTATTAGGTTATGAATTATAAACTATTTTATTTTCAAAACCACCTTTTAAAAATATTGGTCTCCGGCCGGAGAAAGCCGGAGACTAGTGGTCTCCGACCGGAGCCGGAGATCTTTAAAAAGGCCGGAACTCCGGCCAAGCCGGAGCCGGAGATCCGGTGCATCCCTAATATATATATATATATATATTATGTAAATAAAGAAAACATTTAATGGGAAGGTAAAGAATTTACTGCCTTCTCCGGGATTTAACCACCGCCATGTTGCGAATGAGGATAATATACTCGGTGCTTTATGACTGAGCTATCCTCCAACCCAATAAAGTTGGATTCAAGAACAGTTATAAAGCAACTGAGCTCCCTTCAAGGCAACATCACCAGGTGTCCAGCCTGTCCTATCCCTCATTCTTTATATTGTATATATATATATTTACATCTTATATAATTGCGATTAATATGCAATATTAAACATCTACAATATAAAGAACACAGGATAGGACAGGCTGGACACCTGGTGATGTTGCCTTGAAGGGAGCTTGAATAACTTCTTGAATCCAACTTTATTGGGTTGGAAGATAGCTCAGTCGTAAAGCACCGGGTATATTGTCCTCATTCGCAACATGGCGGGGGTTTAATCCCGGAGAAGGCAGTAAATTCTTTACCTTCCCATTAAATGTTCTTTCTTTATTTACATCTTATATAATTGTGATTAATATGCAATATTCATTATATATATATATAATATATATATATAATATAATATATATATATTATATATTATATATTATATATAATATTATTTATATTATATATATATATTCATTATATATATATATATAATATATATCAAAACAAAAAGAGGGTAAAAAGGAAGAAAAAAAAATTTATCACTTTTAATTTACTGGCATCTGAAGACACAACCTAGTGTAGAAATGTCACGCCTTGGTCCCTTCTTCCCCCCTCTAAATATTCTCTATTAAAGTGTTAATAATTTTTTCTTTTTACCCTCTTTTTTGTGGTTTGTGTTTTCTTTTTGACTTTGATCCAAGTTCGAGTGCAGTGAAGATGGTAGTATATAAAATGAGAGAAAAAGTGGAAAGTGCTGAAGTATTAACCTATTCAAAGATGTCAAAGTGTATCTGAACAAGTGCCATATTTCATTTTCTGAGTTTATGTTAAATATTTATTCATTAAACATATGACACTCGAAGAAAGTTTTATTAAAAAAAAATAAAAAAAACTTTAATAGGGATGTATATGAAATATTTTAATTACTAATTTATCAAGTTAATAATGTTTAATTCTTTAACCATTTCAAGCTCAGGTCTAATATGTTAAATTTCTGAAAATTTAAGTGCATGAAAAAGTAGCGTCACAAACTATGACAATGATTGCGATGTTCTAAAAACTGTCCATCACAGAAATTTTTTTATGGAATCTTATGAAAAACATATAAAATATGAAAATTTCTAGATAGCCAATACATTCACTCTGGATTGTGATAGGATTTTGTGACTAAGATAAGTTTGTGGGGAGAAAAAATGAAATTGCCAGATGTCTCAGTTGCATTCACCCTGGTTTGGAGTATGTATCACATCTTATATGGGTGTTTTCACAGATACAACTTGAAAATGTGCTGTTAAGTCTAGAACTCTCTTCTTCTTTCTTCTATATTCTCCACCTATTATGATTTGTACACTTTCAAACAATGTGTATCAGGTTTTAGTGGACTTTAATCTCAACCTGGAATTGGCTTTCAGCTTTCCCTAATTTTGGTGAATTCAATACAAACCTCAACCTTTTCCCACCAGAAATGATATAAAAACTATTTTTAGTCCCTGTGGGCTAAACTAAAACCTTTCATGGTCCTATTTGACTCATGGGACATAGTTTGCCCACATCCTTCTTCTAAGCAAGTGCAATTAATATTTATCAGATTTGTATCAAATGAAGAGCAAGCTGCAGTAAGCTCAATGTTAATTTCAAGCATTTTTATGTGTCTATAGGTTTGTCTCATATTTTCATTTGAAAAAAATTAGAATTTTCCTATTTTTTGAACACTGGGCAAAAACTCTTTACTAAAATGACTTGAAATAAACTATACAAACTTGGATCTATAAAATCTCTGTGAGGATTTTTTACATCTATAATCAAAGGCTAAGGAACTCTAATTCCCAACACCCCACAAAAATAGTTTTCAATTTTTTTTGGCATTTTTTTTTTTTGTTCATCCAATCAATATGAAATTTTTAGAGCATGTATAATTGTAGAAGGCATACCTAATTTATTTAGATCATTTTCTTTGTATACCCAATGTTTTGCCTCTGGGTACATGAAAAGAATTAAACATTTTTAATTTAAAAAAAAAAAAAAAAAATGGTATAAAAAAAATAAAAAAATTAGCTATTTAAAATAAAAAAAAAAAAAGTGCAACTTTCTCAACCATACATGCCCAAAAATTTTTTAATATTAATTGTATGAATGAAAGAAAAAGTCATTGCAGTTTTTCATCTGATTGATATAAAATTTTCAAAGCATGTTACAAATGGGAGCTACCCTTTTTTTTTTATTTAGGTAATTTTTTTTGTATACAAAAAAAAAAAAAAAAAAAATCCCACATCAAGACAAAATGGTTGTTGTGTAAACAAAAATTGATAAAAGTAAGAAGTTTCTCTCTCAATTATACATGCTCTGAAAAAAAAAAAAAATGTGTCAGGAATTTATATCCCTTGAGTTTTCATTGTATATAAAAATCCTGATAGATTTTTTTTTATACAATTTGGAAACTTTGAATAGTTCAAGTTTTCAAGTCCTTTCAAAAAGGGGATTTTGTCCCATATTTAAAAATGTAAAAAACATTTTTTTTTTTAAATGAAAATACTAAACAAATCTATAGAGATGGAAATGCACTCTAAATGCTGCTGCTTCGTTTTTATTTGATGCAAATCGGACAAAAATTAAGAAAATTATCCAAATTCCCCATTAATTTCCATGCAAAAATATAACAAAGAATAATTGGATAACTGAAACTCTCCCAAAATATGGTCAAACTATACAAATACATGATGGTTTGCAAATGCAAGTATAAAGTTTGAGAAAATGAAGCTTATGGTTTCTCATTAACTTTATTACTCTTAACATATTTTAAGTACTGTTATTTACTATTAGTTACACTTTCTACTGCATTCTTTTTGCTCTTCTGCCAAAACTACAAAGATCATTGCAGTTCACGGACTGAAACTATAGTATAAACAATTTTTTGTAACAACAAATCAGATTTAAACACTAATACAACCCCTTCATGGATTATACTGAGAATTCTGGATAGGTTTTTCTTTGTTATACTAGTTATGCATAGAATGATTTGTTTTTTTTTTAAAGAAAAAAAAATTTCACTTTTTTAATTATAAAAATGTCATTTACTTTAAAGTAATACACCAAGTAATATAAATCAGTTTTCAATCTATCTTTCCAAAAAACTGAAAAATATAACAGGTTTTCAAATTTTACTCTTCTAGTCCTTTTTCATTAAAAAGGAAAAGTAAAACTCGTAATAAAGTATTGGTTTACCAATTTTTAATAGGTTATGTATATCTCAGGGATAATCCCCAATATTGTTTGTTGCTATATCCTTGGAAAAAAAAAAGTCATTTCAAATTGATTAAGTTGTTTGATAATAAAAAAATATTTAAGAAAAAAAGAACTAAATAGTAATTTTCCACTGAAAAAGATTATAAAATCCAATGTATGGTATTACAATAAAATCATTTATATAACCACATTATAAAGTCATAGTAGTCTAAATACAGTGGACTAGAAAAACCAGTTAAATTATTTTTATTTTCTTTAATTTAATGGTATATAATAAACTATAGCAATAATGAAGTGATATATAATTACTCTTTATACTTCTTTAGCATATATTTCTGCTATTGGAAAAACTAATTTTTGCCCTTAAGTAAAGGGAGGTTACAGGTTGAAACATTAATGTATTTTTTTTTATATAAATTATACACCAATCGAAAGAGGAAAGATTGCTCTCTAATATTTGTTTCGATGGCATACATACATATATTTGCAAAATAGCGTTTAGATTTTGTGTAATTTCTTCCTAAATATCATGAATCAGCATTTTAACCAGCAATTTTTAACAGTGAATTTCTTCTGAACTACAAAAGATTCTTGCAAGTGGATTTCACTAAAAGTTTTACTTGCCATACACAAATGTTTTATAAAATAACTCACAAATTGCAGCAATATATATATATAGATTAGTGATGGGATGATTAAGAACTTTTTTACAATCATGATTAAAATAAATTTTGACAATGATGATTAATTGAAAAAGTATATTTTAAAAATTTCTATTATTTTAATAAATTTAACAAATTTATAATATTGAAGAATTAAATTGTGTTCACTTCATTCTTATTTAAATGTGTAAATACATTAAGACCTGTATTAATACATAGAAAGTTTTCCTGTTAATCATTAACATCTTGATTTTGTTTCTAATTTCTTATATAATAATAATAATAATAATAATAATAATAATAATAATAATAATAATAATAAGTGGTGGAATCAGGGGGGGATGCAAGCGGCTAAAAGTAAAAAAGAAGAGAGGTTGAATGTACTCAAAGAAAATGATGGGGTTTCAAAAGAAAGTGGTTTGGGATTATACATAAGGAGGAAAAAAGAAATACTGAAAGATGCATATGTAGGAGAAAAAAAAAAAAAAAAAAAAAAGAAAAGTTTGGAAGGAGGAGGAATGGAATTACAAGGCAATAGGAAGCTCTTCTGAAGAAAGCGCGAAAGGTTAGGAAGAAGAATAAGGGGAATCTGCTAGAATAATGAATAGGGATGGTACTTTCGTAACTGATGAAATGGATGTGAGGGGAGTGTGGAAGGAACACTTCGAAAATCTGCATAACATTGACAGTAATGAAGATGTGATAGTGAATGTATGTGGGTTTGATGGTGCAAGAAGGAAGGAATTGGTATTTTGGGAATGAGGTCACTAGTAAGGAGGAGGAAATGAGTAGAGTGAAAAAGCTGAAGAATGGTAAATCTGCAGGTGATGGTATTGATGAAATTACTAGTGAAATGCTCAAGAACTGAGCCAAGATGGTGATTGAGTGGATTTGTAAGTTGTGTAACAAAGCGTTTATGGATGGTATAGTTCGGAGGGATTGGATGAAAGCAGTAATAGTACCCTTATATAAAGGTAAGGGGGATAAGGGTAACTGTAGGAATTATAGAGAAATTAGTTTATTGAGTGTTGTTGGGAAGATATCTGCTGGTATTTTAGCCAAAAGAGCGCATTGAGTGACTGAAGGACTGATTGGTGAACAACAAGGTGCGTTTAGAAGTGGCAGAGGGTGGGTGTGTGGATCAAATCTTTACATTGAAGCAAATGATTGAGAAAATGAATAATAATAAATTGTATTTAGGTTTTATGGATTTGCAACAGGCATATGATAGGATTAATAATGAAGCTACCGTATATGGCAGGTGTTAGTGATATATGGTATTGGTCGTAGGCTTCTGAATGGAATAAAAAGTATGTATGACGATAGTGAAGCGTGTGCAAGAATTAATGAGTCGAAAGTGCTTGGTTTGATATTAATAGTAGAGTGAGGCATGGACATGTTATGTCATCTTGGTTATTCAATTTGTATGTGGATGAGGTTATGAAAGAATTAGAGGTGGAGGTGGCAGGAGATGGTGTTAGAATGATGGAAAATGGAAGAGAGTGGAGGGTGTCCTACCTATTATATGCAGATGATTTGGTTTTGTGTGGAGAATGAATCTGAAGAGTTTGAGAGGATTGGTAGAGAGATTTGGCAGGGTGTGTAAAAGGAGGGGTTTGGAAATTTACGTAGATAAGAGTAAGGTTATGCTTTTGAGTGAGGACAGACCTCGGTGTGAAGTTATGTTAGAAGGTGAGCATCTGGAACAAGTGTCTGAGTTTAAATATTTAGGAAACATATTGGATGAAAAGGGAACGGATGATGCAGAGTGTAGTGGGAAAATTGTGAATGGCAGAAAGGTGGCTGGTGCAGTTAAATCCTTGGTGGATGCAAAGAGACTAAGTCTTGAGTGCGCTAGGGTCTTACATGAGGATAAGTTGTTACCTGTGTTAATGTATAGTAGTGAGACTATGGTCTGGAATAGGATGTATAGATTTAAAGTACAATGTGTTCAGATGGACAATCTTAGGGGCGTGTTAGGAGTGAAGAATTAATAAAATGAGGAATGATCGAATTAGAGAGTTGTGTGATGTGAAGAAATGGGTAAATGAGAGAATAAATGAAAGTACATTTGAGATAGTTTGGTCATGTGGAAAGGATGGATGATGGTCAGTTAGTTGAGCAGATATATAGTGGTGAGTGTGCTGGGTTAATCGGCCAGCTGGGAGACCAAAGAAAAGTAGATTGGGTCAGTAAAGGAATTATTGGAGGAAAGAAATGTGAAATTGGCAAAGGCGAGAAGAAAGATTCATAATAGGAGTGAAAGGCAGGGTTTTGTGAGGGGGTAAGGTTGTGGTCCAGGGATGAACTCTACATTGACTACCCACCTTACCCCCAGTCTTGGGGAGAGGTGAGGTGGTGAATAATAATAATTCTCTTGATTAATAATGATTTATTTAACATTAAAATCATTCATGCTCCTTATATTTCAACTGAATATTTTATGTAATTTTAATATATAGTAAGTATCTTCAAAACATTGATTTTAAAAAATTTTAATAAGCAAGAACAAACGGTCATACAAAATTCTAGTACTTTAAATTTAGAGCTCTTAAATTATTATGCAGAAACAATTTTTCTCCAGCTTCTGGTGTAATATTTCCTCATTTAATCAGCAAAATAATTGGCAGAAAATTGGTGATGACAATTGATAAAATATGTCAATTTTGCCAATGACAATGACGATTAATCGTCCCATCACTAATATAGATACAATTTTTTTTTGCTCAACTTTTTTTTTTTCATCCTAAAATTAAAGTTATCCAAAACACACCAAAAGTTACATCTGCATGAATCATATATCAAAATGTAGTGCAATATATAAAATTGAAAACAAGAAAAGTATAAAATAGTGTTTGGATTTTTCCTATACCCTGAAATAGATCAACATATAATAAAAAAAAAAAAAAAAAAAAAAATGAGTTTTTTAAAAGTTGAACTGTGAGCAGTGCCAAAATTGTTGGGTATACAACAAATTTATATAAATGAAAAAATGTGCATCTCGCCAAATTGTACAAGCTGTAAAAATTTAATTCTAATCAGATCAATAAAAAAAGTAGGCTATATGCCACAAATATTATGACTTTTTTTTTTTTCTTTTGCAACTAAAATATGAAAAATCATATTTTTATTACATATCTGATTACAAAAATTTCTTTTCATACCATGTATAATTGGGGAAGATAGACATATTTTGTTTTCATAAATTTTATTTAGACCAAACGGATTTGCCACTGCTCAAGGGAAAACTTCCAATATTTTCAAAGATTTCCTGTGACCAGCGGCAAAACCGTTGGGCATACAAAAAATTTATATATAAAAAAAAAAGCTATAAAAATTTCATTCTTATCAGATGAATAATAAAAAATGTTGGTTAACACCAATCACTAAAATAATTTTTTTTTGCCAATACAAAAATGAAAAACCACCAAAACTTTATTATTCATACGATCAATTTAAAATTTTTAGAGTATATATAATTGGAGAAAGTATTTTATTTTTACCTTAGATAAAGCTTTTGAATGCCAATCATTTGCCACTGTTCAAGGCAAACATTTCAAAGATTATCTCGTGATCAGCAGAAAAAAGGTTGGACATACAAAAAAATCAATCTAAATAAAATATGTGTAACTTGTAGAGCTAAACAGGATGTGAAAGTTTCACAGTAATTGGATGAATATTAAAAAAAGTTACATGCCACCAATTTATTTTATTTTATTTTTTTTTTGAAAATAAAAAATGCAAAATTTTCAGATCATATAGCTATTAATGAGCGAGATTCACACTTTTTGTTTAGATAATTGTCAAATCAAGGGGATTGCTGCCTATGGGGAAAATTCTTGAAATTTGAAATTTTTCCCATGCACAATGGCAAATTTGTTCTGTGTACTAAAACAAATATCTAAACAAAACTGTATCTTCTGCAGCTGTACATTAGGGTGGAAAGAAAAAAAGTGATATGTTTTTCTAAGCCTAATAGTGCGCAAAAGTTGCCTTTTGATATGTATGCTTAACCTTTAAAATTTGGGAAATGCACAACAATTATTACTGGTGCCCCAAGAAGTTTGATTGTAATGGTTTTTTGAAAATATGCAACAATTTTCTAACAGTGACATGAATTATAGTTGCCACAAGGGGTACTAATATTTAATGTAATAGTACATAAAATGTACGTTATAGTGGGATATTTTGTATTTTAAAAAAACTTTCTGGTGATTTTAAAAACAAAATATGCAGAGTTGCGTTATTTACACTATGCCCTCATTGGAAGCAATTTCCACCCCTCTGGGGCAGGGGAAGCTGCTACTTTATAGCATGCAGTTTATGGGAAATAAATAAAAACTACCATAGGCAACTTTTTAGCACTATTACAAAAAGAAATTTATGATTTTGTTTTAATCCCTATTTTCGTTCCACCCTACTCTACATGCCCCGAAAGTTTCATACTGATTGGATGAATAATAAGGTTATCCCGATTTTTCATTTATGACTTGCCAAAACTGAACCCACTCACCCCACCCTCATATCCCACTGTGTATAATGAATAAAATATATATATATATTTTTTTAAATACACAAACCATTCGAAAGAGCAGTAAATTCTGCATTGTTACTACCCCCAAAAGTTAGGTACCACTACCCAGACCGCCCCCTTAAGCGCTCTTGGCAAAGAAGACACTTGTGAGTATTTTCAGTGTTCAAAGTATCTTGTCACAAAGTCTCAAATGTTAAGAAAAAAGTGGAATATTACCTGCAATTGAACACTGCTCAAAAGGAAAAGCTTTAACATCTTAGTTGTTGAGGAAGTAAAATAATTCTACCGCGATGATAACATATCTAGAGTAATGCCTGGCAAAGGTAACTGCATATCATTGAGAACAGAAGATGGTACTACTTATCTTGAATCTAAATTATTAATATTAGGTAATTTGAAAGATATCTATGCAATTTACAAAAAGAGGAGGGCACGCAAGCATTGGCTTTCAACATTTGTTAAAGCCAAATCAGTGCGTCATTGCATGAAGTTGCCACACACACACACATCAAAATCCTTACTAGTGGGAGCCATAGTAAAAGAAGATTTGGATACATTAACCCTGCTTACAAAGACTGTATGCAATACAGAATCTTCTAAATGCATGCTGGGGCAATGCAGATTGCCCTGGTAAAGAAGTTGTTTGATTACCTTATTTCTCTGGAAGAGGTACAGTGTAGAGATACAATAACATATAGCAAGTGCACAACAACTGACAGGTTAACTTTTGAATGTCATTCAACATCTATTGATTATTTTATAGATTTACTTTCAGATAGTATTATTAAATTAAAAAAACATTTTATTGCAAAAGCACAAAGCAAATGCCTCAAGTCATTAAAGGAGAGCATTTCTCAACACATAATTATCATTATTGGTGATTTTAGTAAGAATTATACATTTGTTATGCGATGCTGCACAAGGATTTCACTGGGTCAA
Source organism: Trachelipus rathkii (assembly GCA_015478945.1). Lineage (NCBI taxonomy): Eukaryota > Metazoa > Arthropoda > Malacostraca > Isopoda > Trachelipodidae > Trachelipus > Trachelipus rathkii. The sequence continues at coordinate 19,933 of JABUQX010089759.1, forward strand.
TGAATTCAGGATACACTTCACCTCCTTTATGTATCTAAAGGATGTTATAGTTAAATAACATTTGAAGTTCTCTCTTTCAGCTTTGCGACTGATCCTTACCCATGGCTTTGACAATTATAATGCTTTTGCTGGTTTTTTTGCTGTTTCCAAGAAATTCTACTTAATAAATTGGGAATTGGAAGTTATTTACAACTCGCCATTTCTCTGTCATTTAAAAAAAAAATACGTTTTTATATTCTTCTGATAGCTGTTTACTTGGTCAGGTGTCCAAACAAATGGTGGTGCTCGCTTGGTTTAGAATCATTTTATCATGAAGAGTCGATTTCATAAAAAATAAACTACCAACTTCTTCGCAATAATAGAGCAAGTATAACAGTAAAACAGATGAAACAAAAGTAAATGTTTCATAAGAAAGTGTAGTCCTCCTCACAACAGGTCACAGTCCAGAGACTCATAGGCTGTGGATGTGGCCTCGGAAGATCCTCCCAGAGCTCAACTCCAGTCTCCTAGCCGTGAACTACACGGAACCCACAGTAAATAACTTCACGCGGAGCCTGAGATTATACACCAAAGTGCAGGACAGCCCCCTACACGGGTTAGGATAGATTCGGGTCCCCTACAATTGGCGGCCCGATCAGAGATGAAAAGAACCTGTTTTTTTAAAAGAGAGGGTCCATTATTTGTTGTGGGCTGGCTCAGTTTTTAGCCCCAAACTGGAAATTTTGATCACATAAAATGCAAAACGTAGAATTTTCTGACGTTTGAAACTTCATTTTCGGGTGTTTTCCTTTGTCTGTAGTCATTTCTTTTGTATTTTCATTTTTTGAAAACCTATAATTTTGACAGTTTTCGATTCACCTCCAACAGTTTTTTCGAAATGACTTCAAACTTAAAATATACAAAGAAGGGTCTATTACCTAAAGAATGTATGACGTGAAATACTGATTTTTGACCCTAGATCCCAGCAATGGTCGAAATTCAAACCAAACTTTTTTTGGATTTGAAAATGAAAAATGGCTATGATTTTTTCCTGGTCTTGCGATCAGGATGAAATTTTCAGTACATATTTAATTGG
>JABUQX010089760.1:0-22307 GCA_015478945.1 Trachelipus rathkii
TACATACTATATTATATATATATATATATAATACTATGTATAGTATATATATATTACTTACTATATATATATATAATCATATATAGATATAGTACTATACCCTCCTCCTATTATATGTAGTATAATATATGATATGTATATATAGATATATATGATATATATATATATAAATATAATGCGGTTGTATAGAAACACTTCAATGCCTACTGCCGAGTGATGTCGCTGTAATATATATATATATATATATATATATCATATATATTAGCATATGATATATATATAAGTATATATATTATAATTTATATAATATATATATATATATATTATAATATAGTATATATATATATGATATAGTATATATAGATAATATATATAGTTATATTATAAGTACATGATTATATATATATATATAGTAGTATATGATATATATATATATATATATATATGATAGTATATATATATTATATATATATATATATATGATATATATCTATAATATATATATATTATATATATAGATATATAGTTAACTATCATAGAGTGAAAGGAAATTCCGAGAAAGCTTGACTAGGACGGCGAAAAAGCAGCTTGGGAGCAGCTTTGTTGCAATGGCTTGGTGGCTATTCCTTGAGAAGCACAGAAGGGGCCGGAAACTATGAGGAGCACTTGTTGAGAACTTTGGTCAGCAGGAGAAAATTACGACAAATGGGATGCAGGGATGTTCATATCAAATTCCATATCCAATCTTTGCCAAAGTTTAAGGAAGAACCACTGGGCCCGTACTCAGAGGAGCATGACGAGTGCATTGTCACCAGGATATTCTGAGCTCCTGACGCATGCTACCAAGTATCATTAACCTAAACAATGATATGAAGACTATATTGGGGGATCGATTCGCGTGAAAGCAAACCTTTGACCGTATAGATTATGAATATAATATTATAGTATATATACTATAATGATATATATATATAGTATATATATTATAGATATTCTATATTATAGCTATATAGTTAACCGCGCTTTTATGTTAAAATCCTATGATATATACTTATATTATATGATACTATATATTTATTTATATTGATTAATATATATCATATATATAATACTATTATATATAGTAAATATATATATATATAATATTATATATTATATAATATATATATATAGTTATTATATATATATATATATGAGTAGTATATAATATATTATATATATTATGAATATTATATATATATAGTATATGATATTATTTATTATATGAATTATATTATATATTATATACTATATTTATATATATCATATATATATATATATCTCACTTTCTCACCATGCAGCCTGTTAGGAAAAGCCTATCAGGTGCCACATCTCCAGAGTCTTCTCCAAACATTCTGTCATCGAATGTTCGGTCCTCCTCTACCTACCCCAGTGTTCCTCTCTTCAGCTACAAAGCTTCGTTCACCATCTATCCATCTAAACATCTCCTCCTCGGCCTTCCAGAAGGTCGCTTTCCCTCCGGTCTCCATTCCAACACCTCTTTCACTCACCCCCTCCGCCTTCCTATTCATTTGCCCAAACCATCTCACTTGGTTTATCACCACATAGATACAGCAAAATTTGTCTCAATATGGTCTTGTATATCACTACCTTCACCTCCGTAGATATTCCCTTTCTTTCAGTAGTGGGCATAACATTTCCACGTCCCTGGAGAATTTTCCCCACTTTCTCTCTCAGTTCATCATCTTGTCTCCTTTGTTCGATGAACATGGTGCCTAAGTATTTACACTTATTCACTTGTTTAAGCTTGGTCCCTTCTATATTTACCATTATCTCTTCACTCTCTCTGACTACCATCATTAACACCGGCTTTTTTCTCTCTATTTTCCTCATCCCCTCGCTGCTCAGCACCTCAGTTCCATGTATTCAGTAGAACTATAATTGTCCTTCCACCCTTTAGTAGATCACAGGCTGCGCCCGTTTGCGCGTGTACACCAAGTGTATGTTCTCTGTTCTCCCGAATACAGAATCCCTTTGTTAATGAACTATCCAGTAGCAACGTATGAAGCAAGAGTAGCGGGAATAGAATATGCCCATGGTTTCAACCCCAGTTCTATATCAACACCTTCTCTCCCCACTCCCCTCATCTCTTCACACATGTTTGTTGGGGGTTATCGCCGTACATTCCCTTGAATCGCTGGTTATCAATTTCCGTGGTGGCAGTGCCATAGTTCTGGATCTCAGTACTCCTGCGATAATGTTCATCATCTTTATCCTATCGAAGTTGCCTTTCAACGAATCTAAAAATGCAACATATATCTTCTTATTCCATTCTATATTATTTTCACCATCAATCTTCAGGTAAAATGTCAAATAGTATTGGGCTTTTTCCACGATCTGTAAAACCCATGATTGGCACTTTGTAATTTTTCCTCAATCCTTACTTATTCTTTAGTCTTTTCTCCAGAATTCTCTTCACTTACCGTTACTCGCCTGCTCACAGTAATACTATTCTCCATAATTCCAACATTCTTTCTGTCTCCTTTCTTTATCAGATCGCTCAAATAATTGTTTTTCTCCAGTCTTCTGAAATTTCTCCCCTCATTCCAAGCTTTGTTAAAAAATTTCTATAAATCATCTGGCTATTCCTTCTCCAGTACTTAAATACTTCCGCCGGGGTGCCTCAAACTCTCATATCTTAACTCCTGCGTTTATCCAGTTTTTAACTTTTAGATATGCGCTTCATGGCGCCATTGACCTGAGATCTGTATTATTTCGAATATAGTTTCCTTTCCATCCCAGTTCCTGTCTTTCACGATAGGCCAACCTCCGTTATAATCGCTAAATCTATCCTCTTCTCCCTCCTATACCATTTCAGCAACTCCTCGAAATACTCTCAATCTCTCCGATTTATCTCTTCCTCCATCCGACAGAGTGAGATTGCAACACCTTAACTAACCAGAAGCCCGTGTGGCACTTTGTTTTTCTCATAGCCTTGGTCATGCCGTATATAAGCTTTCTGGTGCCCTCTCTCACGCCGTTCTAGTGTCAAGTGTTCCTCCTATCTCCTACTTCCATGTAGAATGTTTACTTCATCTCCTCTCCGACGTCTATTCCTGGATGATTTTCTTGTGTTTGTGTGATTCTCTTTGTATTTTCCTCATTTTCTTGCTCGTCAACGATGCATCGTTCTTTTATTGTTGTTTCACGACAATTTTGACTTCCTCATTCCACCAAAGTCAGTTATTTCCCTTTTCTCTTCCCCAATTTTCTTTTTTCCTATGATTTCTCCCGCAACCAGCCTCAGTCCTGCTTTGAAACTTTCCCAATTCTACTCCAGGGGTTCCTGTTCCTCTGCTTCTCTCTTATGTTCCAATGAGATTCTTTCATTGAACTCTCCCGTTACTCTCCTTTCCTTCAATTTCTCCACACAATATCCCACCCACGTTTTTTTTCTTTGTTCTCTAATGTAATTCCATCTCAACTTCCCGAACACCATTCAGTTGTCGGAATCCAAAAATATAATTGAAATGCTTTTCACATCCTCGAAGACCCTCTTATCGTTTGTCAGCATCATATCTATCATCAACTTTAACACATATCTTTCTTCTTCTGTGCTCCACCTATACCATGCCTATTTCTTACTTTCCTCGTGTTCAAAGAAAGTGCTCATAATAGTCATGCTATTTCTCATTGCGAAACCGATACCCTAAACACTTAAAGTACCAGCTCCTCCCCCTCTCTGCGTGTTCCGACATGGCCCTTCTAGTCCCCCATGATTATATTCCTCTCTCCTCTTACTGTGTCGTACGTCTGCTGTAGTTTATTTCTAAAATTCGTCTTTTCCTCTACTGATCTGTCCATATGTGGTTCATGTACCTTAATTATGCTCAGTTTTTCTTCCTTCATTTTCAGTGTTACAGTCATTATCCGTTCGTCTATAAGCAATGTCTCCTTCACGCCTCTGTATAACTCTGGTTTCATAATAATCGCTCCACTTGTCTTCTTTCATCATCCTTACCTCATTACCTTTCATATCATCCAACAATTTCATATATATATATATATATATATATATATATATATATATATATATATATATATATATATATATATATATATATATATATATATATATATTTTTATATTTCTATATATATATATATATATATATATATATATATATATATATATTAGAGGTGATATTGGCTTAAGGTGCCATTGCTAAGGGGCACAGCCTTACTGACGTTCAAGGCAGTGTGACACTCCATTGGCAATCAGGCTCTTTTGTGAGAGCTTTTCTTTATATTTTACCTTTAAGTAACAAATTCTTTAATCACTTTGGCTAACCAGAATTATCAGTGGAAATGGTAAATACGCCAATTTAAAAGATAATTTCACTTTATTCTTTTTTGTTTTAAAGGAAAAAAAATTATATAATTAATTTGTTTTTCACTTTAAATTATTTTTTTATTACGTTATTTATTATACAATTATTATATCGAATAATAGTTACTTCATAATTTTATTAGTTGTTTAATATTCAATAATTTTTTTTATTACTTTCACATTATGCTATACCAAAATTACCAATACGTAACATGTGATCTTACGTCATTATTATTACGACAACTTAATATATCCACTATCACTACGTAACATTACGATGATAGTTGCATTATGGATCATCCAATGGCAAGGGATGAGTGATGTCAGGATGACATTGAACAATGACGTCACATAAGGATGAATCGCTCATCCTTGGCAAACGGCTATAACTTGCTATGACTCCCGTTGCTTACAAACAAGAAAGCTGACTCTGCCATTGCTTTTGAAATGCAAAAATTCATAGGATGTAGTTTTGTTGAATGCAACATGACTGGCCAAGCCCTTCACCAATAAGTGAAGCCATAATCAGTCATGCATATTAATCCATACTGATACGAAAAGTGCTCAGGAACGAGACTGTTATCCTTACTACGCCCATTTGCTCTACATTATTTTTACCTGCCACTACCATACGTCATCAATATTATTACGTAATAACATACCGTAGCATTATGTTATGCAAAAATTACGTAACACTTCGTCAGTGCTATTTTGCAACATTATATCATATCATCTATCTATCTGCCTATCTATCTATCTATCTATCTATCTATCTATCTATCTATCTATCTATCTATCTATCTATCTATCTATCTATCTATCTATCTATCTATCTATCTATATATATATATATATATATATATATATATATATATATATATATATATATATATATATATATATATATATATATATATATATATATATATATATATATATATATATATATATATATTAATCATCATCATTAACAGTCCATTTATGTCAATTTCGGGACATTTATCTCCATCGTGTTTCTCAACCACCGTGTTCCAAGTAATCTTAGATGATTTTCTAATCTCATCCCCTCAATGCATATTTGGTCTTTTTCTTGGGTATTTGGCCCATATTATATACCAAACCAGTATATTCCATAAGAAATCTAACTTCCTTACTATGTGGCCCGTTCACTTCAATTATTGTTCTTATCTATGCCTTTGATCTTTCTTTGTTGTGCTTCTCTTTCTATTCTTCGTGATATTCATGTACCTATGTACTACATGTACCTATCTCTCCGTTCTCTCACAAGTGCTTTCTAGTTCTTGGACAGATTTCGTGATTGGTGTATATCTTTCTCATAAGCATATCAATTGATAAGCAGAGAGTCAATGTTAATTTTTTACATTAACATGGTAATTAAGATTATATAAAACTAATCATACCTTGTCCAATTATCATATCAGACTTAAACGAATTTAATTAAAAAAGCGTTAAAATAAGTTTTTTATATTAATAAATATAATTATATTTATAATCATTAGACATGTATAACGTACGATAACTTAACGTGATTAACTAATATAATTATTTTTGCCGTGCCCGAACACGAATAGAGTGCAACAAGATATGAGCTGACATATTTTTATCCAGAAAAGTAACCCAATTGAAAGGAATATATTATTTAGAATCTTTATATAAATAAAATAGTTCAAATGCCGTACCAGTTAGTGACCGGGTGAACTAGATTACATGATCCTAATAGTCTACTAATATTTCAATAAAGTCAAAGACCACTAGTAAGTCGTGCTTTCACAACCATACGTACGTGACGTCTAACTATTTCCTCCCTCTCTCGCTGCTACCGATCTCTCCTCAACTCTTTGCGCGAGTGCATCTATTGACGCTTTGAGGACTTGCCTCATCGTGATTGATGCGAACTTCATTTCTGTGCGTAGTATCACTTTTTGAGTCGTCTACATAAGACATTCACAACACCATTAATCTTATACTTTGTATAGCTGACTAACGAATATACACGTATATTCTCCTGCTACCGGTATAACACTAAGTTGCGAGAATTCTCTGTAGACAGCGTTCATCCTATAAATCATATCCACACACATCACCTCACACTCTATAGATCCCATACAATCTTACAGTACAATGACAAACCTAAATACTTATGCCAGAATAAACTGCCAACATTAACAAAGTTTCCAAACAGTAAAGTAACTAACATTGCATACAGAAAGTAACCTCATTCACACTTTTTCAAACATATCTCTAACATATCATTGTTATTTTTAACATTAACATAGTATTAATATAGTAATATTTAACAAAAATTATCCTAATCTATCTTATTATCAATACTAACCAACGAATATTTGCTGATGTAACAGCGTTTTAACATCAATAAAGCTATAATATTTCATAACCCTGAACTAAGAATATAATTAAATGGCAAAACCTAACATACTCCTTACGTGCGAATAAACGGCTAACATTAACTATGTTCCATAAGACTTAACAACAGTAAAGAAACTAACAATAGCATACAGAAAACGTAACCTATTTCCAGCAACCTTTTCAAACCAGCGTCTTCTGATGTCGTGAGCCTTTTTGTCTATTTAACCAGTAGATTGCTTATCCACAACATGGGTCTAAAAAATTATCTAATATGCCAATTCCTAATTATCATACAGTACCCACTATCCGTATTATCTCATTAGGTCATGCTTCAGCATAACAACCGTCTTCCTGCGTGCTAATCTATGCCAGAGAACTCTTAACTTATTTGATTATAACCTGAAGAAGATTAAGTTGAGAGTGTATCAAGCGACATAACCTAACACTTCCATTCTTTATGTATCCCTATTATCAAGGAGTTTTCACCCCAGTCTGTTATATCCATTACAAATGCGTCGCACTACTGTATCCGAGTGGGTGTGTGATTGATCGACACCCTTTGGGCAGTAATCTCATGTAGGAAAATCTCCCACCACCCCACAGTTACCATAGAGTGAATCCAAGTGGCATTTGTACAAGAGTAGAAAACCTATCGAGTAAATTGACTACTAAAACTATCATATAGCCGATTCTATATTTATATTATAGTACCCTATGAGAAAGTTCACAGAATCTTTTTGCATTAACAATTCAATAATTTTAATGTACAAAAAACGACTTCCAAGATTAGAATCCCCGAGTATTCTATAATTGTAGATAAAAAAATTTTTTTACTTCTCACAACTTAATTTACAAAAAATAAAAAGACAGAGAACATTATATGTATAATATATTTATAAATGTGTGTAATATTATAGATTATTATTACCTTTTTATGTAGCTCACGTATTAATACATTTTCACATCTCAAATTGAGAACCACGCGTGATGTCCAGAGAGTGATTAGTAAATGCTTACTATTTTTAATTTATAATTAAATAATTTAATTTATAAGTTTAAAATTTATTGTTTTTTAAGTAATCATATTTTCTATCCTATTTTATTAAAGGAAATATAATTAATCTTCATTTCATATACACTTGTTGTAAATTTAATCTTAAGATCAAATTCTTATTTCATAAAGGCAATAATTTATAATATTATAAAACTTGAGTTTTTGTTTTTATATATATATATAATTTATATACATTATATATATTTTAAATCTTTATAATATTATTATTATTAAATTTATAATTTACGTTTATTTATATATAATTATATTATTATAATCATATTTATTAATAATGTTTCTTTCAGTATTTTTATATTTTTTTATATAATTTAATAATTTAATTTATAATTTAATATTATATAATTATTTATTTATTCGAACTATTTATTGCGAATGGTATGCATAGATAAAATGAAGATACCACTATTGACCTTATAATCACCATCCATGGCAGACCGATTATCGGGCTTACGTATGGTGGCAGAGCCGTCACCGGAATCAGCCTATCATGGTATGGTACATGCATTGTATTTTTTCGTGAATATACGTTTCAAGAAAGAGAGACGATAGTGGGAAAGGGTCCGTTACATAAGTGATATATTTTATACCTTCATCGTCGTTAAAATTTCACCTTACCTTAAAAACTGTATCTTCGTAGAAATATATGCATGACCATATATATATATATATTATTATATATATATAATATATATATATATATATTATATTATATATATATAATTAAATTTATATGTAATGTTTAATATTTAATATATATATATATTATAATAATATATATAATAATATATATATATATATTATATATATATATACTATAATCTATATATATAATAATATTTGGAGAGGAGGTGAGAATGGAAGAGGTGCATTAGGAAGAGATATGAAGAGCATTGAGCATTAGGTCGATAAGATGGTGTATAGCTATGTCATTATATAGTAGCCTGAGATAGAGACTGTACTTGCATGGAGATGAATTGAAAGTGTAATAAGAGAGAGCCGATTAACAGTGAATGGTGAGACGCGAATTTGAGAAATGGGAGTATGAGAGCTAAAGGAGAGAGTTGAGCCTCGAGGCATAAAGGAGAGACGTGTAAGAGACACACGCGAGCGAAGATGACGCACGCTGCGTAGAGAGTTGACCAGAGATTAGAGAATGGTAATCCACTTGAGCTGACACTATCACGCAAAGACAAAAGCACAACTCAGGCACCCTGAGTATAACTAGACAATCCACACTTCCAAGCTTATATAGAGTTCGTATAAATTAAAGGTGTTATAAGAGGCTAGTTTAAATATAGTCTGATAGAGAAGACTACTTGCTGATATGTTTTTGGCTAGTATATGTTTAAGTACGGAGTTAGTCTAATCGTACCTAGTTATGTTTATAGTTATTTATATGTTTAATCCATATTGCGCAGATTAAGTCATCCACAGCAGAGAGGTCAGTCGAATGACTATGAATTGTTGTTTTATCACTCGAAAAATGTACTATCTATAATTTGTTATTTAACGTTACATCACGAGAAGTATATTTATCTTTTCGATTCCTACCCACTTCAATCTCACATGGATCTTATTGATTTCTAGAACTAAATCATAAGGGCTTGAGAGTATCATAGATTGCCAAAAATGTGGTCTGGGTGTCAACACCCATGCGAGATATAAACAGACAATAAGTGAGAGTTACCATGTAATAAACAAATCCCTTGTGCAACTACTGAATTCATGAGAGAGCAATATTTAAAAATATTAACTGTGTATTTTCAAAATAAAATTTATATCGTGGGTCCACGTGTGCAAATTTACAAAGAGTGCTGAGAGCACTGGCACAAATCAATTCCAATCTGTGTTGATTTGTCTTTCTAAACTAAAAAATGAGGAAGTAAGGATTATATTTAACTTGTCAGTAAAAGGACACTGGTCTTAACAAGAGCATCTGCACTATAGAGGAGAGTGAAGATTGTACATAACGTATCAAATAAAAGATTTTTATACTAACAAGGGCATCCACCCTGAAAGACAGTATAGGAGATACGTGTACATAAATCAAGATCCAGTTTAAAACGGTGAGAAAAGATATATCACGCCGTAGCCCGTGCACTGCATTGTCTCATAAAGCCCCGGCACACAGCCGGAAGCTGCATAAAGCTTTGGTGTGTGTGTAGGAGAATTGCTGAGAATAAATTTGCAATCACAACCTTGATCACAAAAGAGCTTTAGTACTGGCAGGAGCTGAAAATCAAAATCATGTAATCGTAAAAATCAGCTCTCTGCAGGCTCGAGTCGACCTACCTAAATCTTTCTTCCAAACATGGAGCTAGGATAAAGAGGGAATAGAAAATACCCCTAACACTCAAATGGCCAGTATCTCTTGCTCGGCGCTACAAGTGGTGCCAGAATCGAGTCCTTTCCTACTCGGGACTCATTCTTCTTGAGTTTCACGCGAAAATCCTCAAGGAGGTGTATCCGCCGCCAAACAACTTAGAACGAGCTTAGGCCGGCCTAAAGAGAAAAAAAGGTATCACGAAAACGCGAGAAGAGAGGCAAATTATGCAGTGTAAAATCTATATTCAAGCTGAACCTGGTGCTTTCCGATCCGCATAAAGGTCAGTGGCCATAATTGGACTCAATTGACTGAGCGCTACCAGTGCAATATTCAAATTGAATCATATTGATGATAGTCATGAAAGAGTGCGCCTGCTAGCCTCCATTCTACCAAACTCGCTAGTATCAAAAATCCACTTTCCACTTAAAGAGAATGCATACCAATTACTTTTAGATGACATCGAAGAAGCTTATCTACACGCTCTGAGGCAACGCGTCAGAGAAGTATTTAAACAAGGAATTTGACGTGAGGAACTTCCGAGTGAATACCTAAATAGAGTGAAAGAAGTTTTAGGTCACAAAAACTTTGATTTGATGGTTGAAAATAATTCCAAATTTGCTATCGAACTTTTCCTCGATGAACTTCCATCAAACGTTCAAGTGAGCTTTTAAACCCTCGCCGAAGAAAATAATCTAACCAAGATGGTCCGTGTAGTGGACGACTTATTTAAGAATTTCATCCGAAAGGAAAGGAATTTTCAACCCCCACGAGAGGAGGCTTATTGGGGAAATGTGAATCACATACGAGGAAGAACAGACATCCCCGAGTCTGCCTCACCGAACAGACAAACTCTCTCGTCTAGGCAAGAGAGGAAACTTGACACCGCCTGCGCCGCTCAAGAGAAAATCATGAGTCAACTGACAGAACTTATGAAAGCAGTTAAAGAAATGTCAAGTTCCATCTGTCTGTTAGTACAAGAAAAAAGACAGCCAAATAGCGAGCGAAACACACGTCGAGGCCGAAGCCAAGCGAGGCAGTCAAGATATGACAATGGCGCTTTGAATGTAGCTACTGATGGCCTTTGTTTTTACCATTCTCGCTTTCTCCATAAGGAGAACAGATGCGAAGCTGAAGATTGCCCCATGTACCCCTTGCTCTTTCCGAATGGAGGGAGAGAGGCCTCCCAAAATGCCAGCCCCCAACAGGGAAACGTTTAGAAACGTCGCTCGACAGTATATTCAAGAGCGGCCTAGACAACATCTATTCAACGAAGAGGAAGGTCACATTTCACCCAACGGTGAAAGTTATAAATAACTACAATAATGATATAGAAAAGAATAATAAAAAGAATATAGAAAACAGAATTAATTATGAAAACATAAAAAATATAAATGCAGAAAATGTAGAAAATAAGGATACTACTACTACTACTACTACTACTACTACTACTACTACTACTACTACTACTACTACTACTACTACTACTACTACTACTACTACAAATAATAATAATAATAATAATAATAATAATAATAATAATAATAATAATAATAATAATAATAATAATAATAATAATAATAATAATAATAATAATAATAATAATAATAATAATAATAATAATAATAATATTAATAATAATGGGGAAAATAAAGATGTTAATGAATTGAATAATAAAAATAATATAAATATTGAAAATAAAAATACGTAATTTAAGGTGGTGTTAAAGACATGCAGTTGAATTAAATAGACAGTGTTATAAATTTACTACCTAAAAATACCCAAAGATGTGAAATATGATCAAAATACTATTATAAACAAAGAAATGGTACAGAATAAAATTGTCAATGTAGGATCAGGAATTTACGGTAATGTACAACCAATGCATGCTGGTTATACCCTTTTTAATATGATTTCATTAAATAGTTTGTCAATTATAAACGATATAGCCACAAGTAAGGCGAATGAGGCAAACATCTTAACAGACCCAGTCCATAAAGGTTTTGAAAACGAGGAATGTTACGGCATTCATGATCAAGTTTTCAACGAAACTGGGACTGATGAGAGAGTTTGAGAGATTTCCAACCTGAAGCTATATAAAGTTTATGATATTTTAAATAAGAGAGTTTATCTTATTGACTCGGGTAGCGAACTCAATATTTTACAAGCAGATGAGATTGCAAGGTGAAAACCGCCAATAGGTCATATGTTAGCTGCAAACAATACTAAAATTTCCATTTATGATGTAATAAATGTAGAATTTGATATAAATTTTGAATAGGAAATATGTGGATAAATTTTATGTTTCGGAGTTTCGGATGTAAATATTAACATTTTGGGGCTACCTTTTCTTAAACGTTACGAATTAGGGATAGATTTTAAATTTGATATTTTAATCGACCCATTATCTAATCATACTATAAAATTAAATAGAGATATAGATTTTTAATTATAAACATGTGCATGAAATCTCCAGAGGCAACTTGTCCCACGCTAAACCTCTTCCTCTTACCTCTCCTCCTACTATACCTAATAGCTCTCTAATCTTTAATGATATATTAATGAAATATAAAGATTTATTTCTCAACCCATATATGACTGAAAATAATCATATTAAAATAAAACAAAAAGAAAGATGGTCAGAAATTTTTGAAAAATATAAAGGCAAAACAGCTAGCACTGGCACCGCTTTAATAGACAAAGATGGAAAAATAACTACAAATGAAAATGATGCGGTAATGCCTGTGCGAGTATTAGAGGAGTTATCTGAGGTTTAACCTTATAAATTCAATATTAATTAAAGGTCCCCCAATTCGTATGAGGCCCAGAAGAATACCACATAGATTATACAATCAAACAAGATTAGAGTTTAATAATTTACTTGCAACTGGAGTGCTAAAAAGGACAAGTTCACCATGGGCATTTCCGGTATCCGTTTTGAAAAAAGGTAATAACAAAGTAAGATTGATATCGGACTTTAGAGAGTTAAATAAAAGATCTGAACCTGACAGCTTCGGTCTTCCGACTTTGCAAGATGCAATATTCATGTTGCAATACAGCAAGTACTTCATACGGATAGATTTAATACAAACTTTCTATTCGAACCCCATCGCCGCTGAAAGTGAAAATATTTTACGATATCATGTAATTTGGGGACCTATACTTACACTTGCTTGCCCATGGGATTTGTAAACTCACCCTTCATTTTTCAAAGGATGATGAACATCCTTCTACATGATATAAGTCACGTTCACGTGTATATGGACAACATTTTAATCCATACTGTAATAGAAGAAAAACATAAAATTATCCTTGAAAGGTGTTGAAAAGACTTCAATATCTTTATATCAGTTTGAATCCCGCGAAATGCAAAATCGCTGAAGAAGAGATAGACTACTTGGGACTTACAATAAACGCAGAAGGAGTGAAACCGAACCTCAATAAGATAAAGGACATAATAGAATGCGGCAAGCCCAAAACCATTAGAGAATTCTCGGGCGAGTTAGATTTTACAGAAACAGTCTTCCTTGCCTGTCTGATGTTAACGCACCTCTTACTACATACTTGCGCGCCAAGCCATATTCCCGACGAAGGATTACAGTGGAACACCCTAGAAAAGGCATTCTTAGATACCAAACAAGCTATAAAACATGCCAGCACATTAATATATCCCACCACAACAGGTCCAATCAAAATTATTATTCACGCCACCGCAGTAGCCACGGCAGGAGTTATAATGGCAGGTGGCGAGAAAGATGCACCCATCGCCTTCTTCAGCAGTATCTTGTCAGCTACCGAACAAAAACATGATTATGCCAAGTTATTAGTCTGTTTAAAGAAATATGGATACCTCTTAGTGGGACGTGAGATTACAATCCACACACAATCACGTGAATTAATATCAAAATACAATCGGTTAAATGACTCTAATAACCAAAATGTAAGGGAGATTCGTCAATTGAACCTTTTAAGTACCTATCAGGTAACATGGAAGTTAATCAACAGTAAAATTAATCCCTTAGAAGTCTACTTATTGCAAAACAATATTGCAACAGAAAATGCAATGGAAATCAACGACGTAGCTTTGAAAACTAAAAAGGGGGAGGAGCTACAAATTCTCTCGGCCAATCACAGCGCCCCTGAGACTGAAACGGAAAACCCGATTTGTTCCCCACAGGGTGTGGTAGCCAATCCCAGGCCAGGAAACGAACCTGAATTTGGAGAACATTTGAAAGAATCACAGAATAGTACAACCAGCCACGTATACAAATAAACACAGGTGCAGGAATGTGAGAGGAATTTTTATGATACAAGCGCGCCTGCTGAAGCTATAAACCGTGAGAAAGAACTGAATTTCGTATCTTTAAAAACCACAGACGAACCTCTTTCAAATACCTCGCATTCCGAACAGCGAAGACATTTAAATGTCGAGAAACCTTTTTCAAATGCTTCGCATTCCGATCAGCGAAAGGATTTAAATGTTGAAAAAAGAAAAATTCAGATTGAAGAGTGCTTGACAATAGAAGTTGAGTTGTTAGAAAAGTTCAATAAACAACTCAACGGTCAGGGGGCTGTGCATAAAATAGATGAAAATTTGATTGAATTAAAAACTGTTAATTTAATTACTAACTGCGGCAACGCTCATAAAGAAATCATAAAAAAGTTTCAGAAGGAAATTGATTATATAGATATTAGTGATAAACAACAAAATGATTGATATATAAATGCATTACTACTAGATACCATTGTTAAACAAAAGTTTTGGTATAATAAGAAGGAATTACAATTATATGTTGATATATCTTTGAATTATGCGAGAATAATATTACCTGAAGACAGTATAGACGAGATAATCAAAATGACGCACCTGCAGGGTCATTTAGGAATTGGCCGCTGTTTAACCGCAATGAAGGCTGAATTTGTTTTTCAAAGTATGCATTAAAGGGTGAAAAATATTGTGAGGAGCTGCCAACAGTGTCAAATAAGTAAAGTGAGTAAAAAAATAAACCCCATTTTTGGCAAATACAAGGAGGTCAGTTACAAGTTTCAAACGATGAATGCCGACAAAGGCAAGATGAGTCTATGCAATGGCTATAAGTACTTGCTGACCCTCATTGATAGGTACTCTCACTATGTTTGGACCTTCCCCATCAAAGATATAACAAAAGAAACCATAGTAAAAGTTTTAGTCCTCGAGATATTCCCTTTCACGGGGGTGCCCGATAATTTGGTGACAAATAAGGGTGCCAACTGAATGTCACACCTATTTGAGAGTGTGTGCCGGCTAATTGGCTTCTCTCATTTCACCACAGAAAGCTGCTCGCCTTTTTCAAATGGGAAGGTAAAGGCTTTCCACAAGATCCTGTTAAGTTGTATAAGGGCTATGCTGGTGGAGCCTGAAATGAAAAATCAGCAAAGGTTAGATGTCCTGCTCTTCGCGCTCTTTGCTATTAGACAAGCTCCCATCTCAGAAAGCGGTATAAGTCCCAGTCAGATCTTATTTGGGCAGAATGTAAATATAGCTGGTGGTTTAATAAATGCAGAAGTGCAAGATAAGCCCATGTCATTTGATAATTACAATGAAAAACTCGCAGGATTGATAGATAAACTGCTCTCAGAAAGAACAAAACTACGGAATAGAAAAATCTTTCTCCCTAAGAATATAAAAAGCGAAATATATGTTAGTTAAAAATCAACAGTACAATACCGGTAAACTTCAACCAAAGTACTACGGGCTCTACCGTGTGGTAAAAATAACAAACAATAATGCTCATTTGATAAAAAGAAATAAGGTTGTGGTAGAAAACCACAGAAATGTGAAAATATTTTATAATTTAGTTAAATCGCCTCCTAATGAAAGATCTGAAAAGGAGAATTGAAAAAAAAGAAAGTGGGATGAGAAATTTATGATGAATGTCCCTTGAAGAATGACTTAAAGACGTTCGTATGGTAATTAATACAAGGACAAATTAAAAATTTGTTAAATGTGTATTATTGAATCATATAAATTGTAGTTCTTTACCCTTCCTCGAGTAGTAATTTCATCCATTCTTCCTTCCTCTTTCCTTTGAAATTATTTTAAAAATTAGAAGGCGAGTATATAAGATATGGGGGAAGCAATAATCAGTTGCCTCACAACTGCTTATAGGCCCCCCCATCTCTCCTATCTCCAAAGTCACCAATTCTGGAGAAGTAATTAAAGGTCATTAGGGAAGATCATGTAAGACATTAGCATGTATGTCATAGTGTGTGTGTACACCTATGTACGAGGCTGACTTACATGTCTCAAGTGTATACCTATAACAGTTATTGGTGAGCCGATTTAAAATAAACGTTGTAACTAGGAGAGATGCCTTCAGAATAAAGGAAACAGTTAAAACACCCACACTCCCCCCTCGGGTAGGAGTGCAAGAGATTTGAATGTAATTGGCTTGAATCCGAAAGGAGTAAAAGCCAAACTCGGGACTGTTTAGCTGACTTCCTCAGTGAGAGGTCGTATTATAAAAGTGTTAGGGTTTTTATATTGAACATTGCTATATTTACGATAGTTATTTAGTTAAATTATATGCTTATATATTGCCCATTTAACGGCACTAAATCATTGCAAATTGTTGAATCTCATATTGTATATTTAATTGTTCAATAAACGACAAAGTGACATATCTTTCATTCTCACCCACTAATTAAGATTTATTATTTGATTAAATAAAGGGCTTGAGTATCTCGGTCCATATATATATATATATATATATATATATATATATAATATTATATATATATATATTATATAATATATTATATATATATATATAATAGGTATATATATATATATAATATATATATATATAATCATTTATAATTTAATAAAATAAGAGATAGACTTGGCTAATTTAGTTTGACATATTTTTTAATATTTTTTCACACCAATATATATAATATAAAGAAATTCACAGCAATTTTAATATCTATTTAGGTGAGATGAGTTTTTGTGAAACCATAAACGTCTGATTTAAATAATTACAAGTTAGTTTAAATTTTTAATGCAGGTTAATCAAGATTTTCAAAGAAATCTTCTTCCTCTCTCTCTCTCTCGTCTCTCTATCTCTCCTCTCTCTCTCTCTCTCCTCTCTCTCTCTCTCTCTCTGCTCTCTCCTTGTCTCCTCTCTCGTTTCTCGTCTCTCTCCTATACTTATGTTGTAGTTGTCCTGTCTCTCTCTCTCTCCATCTCCTCTCCTCTCTCTCTCTCCTCTCTCTCTCTCTCTCTCTCGTCTCTCCTCTCTTCTTTCTCCTCTCTCTCCTCTCATCTCTCTCTCTCTCTCTCTCTTCTCTTCCGTCTCTCTCTTCTCTCTTTTCTCCCTCTATCAGGTAATATTTTTATGTCCCATAAATCTAATATATTAAATAGACTATATCTTTAATTAATAGATAATATATATATATATATATAATAATATATATATTATATACAATATATATATACTATATATAATATATATATATTATGATAAAAAATTTCTCAGGCAAATTAACAATTAAATTTAGTTTTTTTAATATATTTTTCTATTTCCTATTATAAGGGTAATGATATAATACAATAACAATAATATAATTAAAATAAATATAATAATAATAATAATAAATAATAATAATATAATAAAAAATTAATAATAATAATATATATAATAAATAATTATTATTATTATTATATATTCGCTATTATTATTATTATTATTATTATTATATTTTATTTTAATTATTGTTTATTGTATTATTATTATTATTCCTTTAATTGTGAAAATAGAAAAATATATTAATGAATTTAAATGTATTTTTTAATTCTTCTTATAACATTTTATCAGCATATATAATATCAAATAAATCAAATATATATATAATATAATATATATATATATATATATATATATAATATATTATATATATATATTATTAATAAATATTATATATATGGGAGAGGAAATGAGAGAGAGAGAGAAGAGAGAAGAGAGAGAGAGAGAGAGAGAGAGAGAGAGAGAGAGAGAGAGAGAGAGAGAGAGAGAGAGGGAGAGAGATAAGAGAGAGAGAAGAGAGAGAGAGAGAGAGAAGAAGGAGAGAGAGGAGAGAGAGACCACGAGACAGAGGACAGAACAGAGACAGAGGACAGAGAGAGAGACAGAAGAGAGAGACAGAGAGAGAGAGAGAGAGAGAGAGAGAGAGAGAGAGAGACGAGAGAGAGAGAGAGAGAGAGAGAGAGAGAGAGAGAGAGAGATTTTTTGAAAATCTTGTTTTAACTGATGAATAAGACGAATAACTTTGTAATTATTTAAATCAGAACGTTATGGTTTCCACAAAACTCACTCACCTAAAATAGAGTATAAAACTGCTGTGAATTTTTTTATATATATATGGTGTGAAAAAATATTAAAAATATGGTAAACTAAATTAGCAAGTTATCTCTAATTTTATGAAATTATAAATGATTATATTATATATCTATATAAATAATATATAATATATATCTGACTCTAGATCAGTTTTTTTTTTTTAATTACAGGTAATTAATTAAGTCACTCGCAGGGGACAACAGAAATTTTGGACCGAGATACTCAAGCCCTTTATTTAATCAAATAATAAATCTTAATTAGTGGGTGAGAATGAAAGATATGTCACTTTGTCGTTTATTGAACAATTAAATATACAATATGAGATTCAACAATTTGCAATGATTTAGTGCCGTTAAATGGGCAATATATAAGCATATAATTTAACTAAATAATTATCGTAAATTATAGCAATGTTCAATATAAAAACCCTGACACTTTTATAATACGACCTCTCACTTGGGAAGTCAGCTAAACAGTCCCGAGTTTGGCTTTTGCTCCTTTCGGATTCAAGCCAATTACATTCAAATCTCTGGCACTCCCACCCGAGGGGGGAGTGTGGGTGTTTTAACTGTTTCTTTTATGCTGAAGGCATCTCTCCTAGTTACAACGTTTATTTCAAATCGGTTCACCAATGACTGTTATAGGTGTACACTTGAGACATGTAAGTCAGCCTCGTACATAGGTGTACACACACTATGACATACATGCTAATGTCTTACATGATCTTCCCTAATGACCTTTAATTACCTCTCCAGATTTGGTGACTTTGGAGATAGAAGAGATTGGGGGCCTATAAGCAGTTGTGAAGCAACTGATTATCGCTTCCTCCATATCTTCCATACTCACCTTCTAATTTTTACAATAAATTCAAAGGAAAGAGGAAGGAAGAATAGATGAAATTACTACTCGAGGAAGGGTAAAGAACTACAATATATATGATTCAATAATACACCTTTAACAAATTTTTAATTTGTTCTCTTATTAATTACCATATGAACGTCTTTAAGTCTTTCTTCAAGGGACATTCATCATAAATTTCTCATCCCACTTTCTCTTCTTTTTTTTTTCATTTCTCTTTTTCAGATCTTTCATTAGGAGGCGATTTAACTAAATTATAATATATTTTTACATTTCTGAGGTTTTCTACCATAACTTTATCTCCTTTTATCAAATGAGCATTATTGTTTGTTATTTTTACCACACGGTAGGGCCCGTTGTACTTTGGTTGAAGTTTTCCGGTATTGTACTGTTGATTTTTAACTAACATATATTTCGCTTCTTTTATATTCTTAGGGAGAAAGATGTTTCTATTCCGTAGATTTGTTCTTTCTGAGAGCGGTTTAGCTATCAATCCTGCGAGTTTTTCAATGTAATTATCATATGACATGGGCTTATCTGGCACTTCTGCATTTATTAAACCACCAGGTATATTTACATTCTGCCCAAATAAGATCTGACTGGGACTTATACCGCTTTCTGAGATGGGAGCTTGTCTAATAGCAAAGAGCGCGAAGGGCAGGATATCTAACCATTGCTGATTTTTCATTTCAGGCTCCACCAGCATAGCCCTTATACAACTTAACAGGGTCTTGTGGAAAGCCTCTACCTTCCCATTTGAAAAAGGCGAGCAGCTTGCTGTGGTGAAATGAGAGGTGCCAATTAGCCGGCACACACTCTCAAATAGGTGTGACATCCAGTTGGCACCCTTATCTGTCACCAAATTATCGGGCACCCCCGTGAAGGGGAATATCTCGTGGACTAAAACTTTTACTATGGTTTCTTTTGTTATATCTTTGATGGGGAAGGCCCAAACATAGTGAGAGTACCTATCGATGAGGGTCAGCAAGTACTTATAGCCATTGCATGGACTCATCTTGCCTTTGTCGGCATTCATCGTTTGAAACTTGTAACTGACCTCCTTGTATTTGCCAAAAATGGGGTTTATTTTTCTTTCCACTTTACTTATTTGACACTGTGGGTAGCTCTTAACAATATTTTTCACCCTCGTATGCATACTTTGAAAAACAATTTCAGCCTTTACTGCGGTTAAACAGCGGTTAATTCCTAAATGACCCTGCAGGTGCGTCATTTTGATTATCTCGTCTATACTGTCTTCAGGTAATATTATTCTCGCATAATTCAAAGATATATCAACATATAATTGTAATTCCTTCTTATTATACCAAAACTTTTGTTTAACAATGGTAAGAGAGCTTTCATCATTATCTAGTAGTAATGTTTTTATATATCTATCATTTTGTTGTTTATCACTAATATCTATATAATCAATTTTCTTCTGAAACTTTTTTATGATTTCTTTATGAGCTTTGCCGCAGTTAGTAATTAAATTAACAGTCTTTAATTCAATCAAATTTTCATCTATTTTATGCACAGCCCGCTGACCGTTGAGTTGTTTATTCCACTTTTCTAACAACTCAGCTTCTATTGTCAAGCGCTCTTCAATCTGAATTTTTCTTTTTTCAACATTTAAATCCTTTCGCTGATCGGAATGCGAAGCATTTGAAAAAGGTTTCTCGACATTTAAATGTCTTCGCTGTTCGGAATGCGAGGTATTTGAAAGAGGTTCGTCTGTGGTTTTTAAAGATACGAAATTCAGTTCTTTCTCACGGTTTATAGCTTCAGCAGGCGCGCTTGTATCATAAAAATTCCTCTCACATTCCTGCACCTGTGTTTATTTGTATACGTGGCTGGTTGTACTATTCTGTGATTCTTTCAAATGTTCTCCAAATTCAGGTTCGTTTCCTGGCCTGGGATTGGCTACCACACCCTGTGGGGAACAAATCGGGTTTTCCGTTTCAGTCTCAGGGGCGCTGTGATTGGCCGAGAGAATTTGTAGCTCCTCCCCCTTTTTAGTTTTCAAAGCTACGTCGTTGATTTCCATTGCATTTTCTGTTGCAATTTTGTTTTGCAGTAAGTAGACTTCTAAGGAATTAATTTTACTGTTGATTAGCTTCCAGGTTGCCTGATAGGTACTCAAAAGGCTCAATTGACGAATCTCCCTGACATTTTGGTTATTAGGGTCATTTAACCGATTGTATTTTGATATTAATTCCCATGATTGTGTGTGTACTGTAATCTCACGCCCCACTAAGAGATATCCATATTTCTTTAATAATTTATTCAGACAGACTAATAACTTGTTGGCATAATCATATTTTTGTTCGGTAGCTGACAAGATACTGCTGAAGAGGGCGATGGGTGCATCTTTCTCGCCACCTGCAATTATTACTCCTGCCGTGGCTACTGCTGTGGCATGAATGATAATTTTGATTGGACCTGTTGTGGTGGGATATATTAATGTGCTGTCATGTTTTATAGCTTGTTTGGTATCTAAGAATGCCTTTTCTAGGGTGTTCCACTGTAATCCTTCGTCGGGAATATGGCTTGGCGCGCAAGTATGTAGTAAGAGGTGCGTTAACATCAGACAGGCAAGGAAGACTGTTTCTGTAAAATCTAACTCGCCCGAGAATTCTCTAATGGTTTTGGGCTTGCCGCATTCTATTATGTCCTTTATCTTATTGAGGTTCGGTTTCACTCCTTCTGCGTTTATTGTAAGTCCCAAGTAGTCTATCTCTTCTTCAGCGATTTTGCATTTCGCGGGATTCAAACTGATATAAAGATATTGAAGTCTTTTCAACACCTTTCAAGGATAATTTTATGTTTTTCTTCTATTACAGTATGGATTAAAATGTTGTCCATATACACGTGAACGTGACTTATATCATGTAGA
>JABUQX010089761.1:0-7500 GCA_015478945.1 Trachelipus rathkii
AGTAGTGTTCTACAATATTACACATTTATCAAATGCAAGAAGAATATGGTAAGGCGGTATGTATGAAATTATTTACTGGCACCAACTCATTAACTTATCAATGTTACTCTACACAATACTACACGAAAACAATTGATCAATACCATATCCCGATTATTGAGCTATCATCTTGAAATTCAACCTATCCTTATGACAAAGAAAGGAAACATCAGTTCAAAAACAATCTTTTGAAAATATCGGGCGCTGACATTTACACATATGTCACAACCAATCCTAAGAAGGGTTAGAACAACCACATCGAGTTGTACGCAAGTAATTGTTACAATGTAAACCCTTCCATTCTTGCAAAATAATATATATAATATATATATAATATAGTAATATATATAATATTATAATATATATATTATACTATATATATATATATATATATATATCTTTCTGTGATTGATAACCGACTCTTGGTCTTATCTTTCAACACTTCTCCCCGGATGTTTCAAGCACGACATTAGATAGCTTGTATAAGAATAAAAATAATGTGTTTATTTCCTGATCTCTGCCATTTAGATTTCATGTTGAGTAATCATTAGCTTATATCTTTTTTAAAATATAGATAAACTTCAAATGTAAACCTTATGTTTTCCTGTACAAACTATCAGTTCTAATTTATTTATGTGGAGTCTCTTGTATTTATTTCATTATATGTTTTAAATATTTATTTTAAAAATTGTAATATATTTGATGCCTAAAGAATTTATATCTATTATTGTAGGTTCTATTATTTATAAAGCTTTACAAATAAAAAAACTTGTTCTTTCCCACTATTTTTCTCAAAGACTTAACTTATACCAAGAAAAATAGACTTGACATCAATAATGAATGTTACGTTATGAACATAAGTTTAAAAAATTAAAATAAAAATAAGTTGAAAACAGAACACTTTTGCATTCTCGTACCGGATCGTACATGCGGAGGGAAGGATGCGCGCTCGCACCCCTCCCGCTCGGTTCCGCGCCCTGGGCGCGCCTGGGGCCCACACGCTCCCGTTCGCTGCGCGGATTGCCAACTGGCTTGGTCGCGCCATGCGAGCGCCCCTCATCGACCACGAGGCCTGATGACGCTACCTCTTCTCATGAGGATGTCTCAAACACCTTAGTCGAGATCTACAGCCTTAAAGCAATATTTATTTTAACACACAAATATGTATCTATTATACAATAATTACTATCCCAGCACAGCACTGGAGCTTTCTATTGGCTCCATTGTCCAACTCCTACTCCTCTGAATCAGATTCCTTCTCCATTCTGTCCTCTTTTATCATCTCTCTCTTCTTATTCCTCCTGTGTTTTTGCACTCTGTGCTCTTTTTTTTCGTCGAGACCCCCATAATGGGGGTCCTAGGACACCCTATACGAGCTTATAACCATCATATTCTAAATCTACATGATCAATAACATTAAAACATCAACTTTGGGTGTTATACGACTGTTATTAACTAGACCGCAGTGGCTCCAGCACCGCGTTCGGAGCAAACTCCTCAATTCACATACCAAGATTTCTAGAGAAATCAACTCTGAATCCTTCACCAAATTTCAGCTTTATACGACAAATATTTTTTATGGGTTTGTCCCCTTGCGGGGAACCCAGTGGGGAACGTAAACTTCGTATACATTAGGTTACCTCCCCTCTTCTAACACCCCTCAAATTTTAACCCCATAACATAACTCTAACTAATAGAATATATATTGGACTAGAAGACGGATCGCGAAGAAGAAACCCGTGAATCCGAACGGAGTGCGTCTAAAAAAAAAACATTCCTTACAGAATCGTTTTTCGACTCAATCTTCGTATCGAATCGAATCTTCGATGTAAAATAATAATAATAATAATGTGTATGTGTATGCGCACGCGCGCTCAGTCTGTGTCTTCGGTCAAACAGACCTTTGGTCTGTGTTTACCTCCAGTGTCGGTCGCCCAAACGCTTTTAGCCTAAACTCATCCTCTCAGCTCAAGCAACAAGGCGGTAAAAGCGCAATATCCGGCGTCCACCTCGGGGGTGGACCCCCTCTATATACATCCTACAGACTTGAAATTTACAACTCGGTTTTGAGCTTCCCATACATTTAATTATATTCCATAGTTAAGCCAAATACTCTCTATTCTTCATAATCAAAAAGGAGGGGCACGGTACCGGGATGCTCTTCACTACTTATAATATATATATATAATATATATATATATATATATATATATATAATATATATATATATATATATATACATATATATATATATATCATATATATATAATAATATATATATTACTATATATATATATATATATTAACCTTATATCGTAGTCTCTCAAAGTTTGGAATAATAAAAATTTGTCTGACACTCAGTTTGAAATATATTTATAACATAATCTTCATGAATTTACGAAAGTTTTATTTCAAAATGAGTTTAACTAGTAAGAAGTCTTATATTATTAAAACCGTGTTTCTTTTTAGTTGAAAAAATCACCTTAATATTTTTTTTTCTTTCCCAAAATCAGTTATAATATCTTCTATCAATTTATGTTATTACGCTGATAACCTTTTTCCCGGCGAACGCTTAGTAAGCATAGCATTTAAATCTTTCGTGGGAAATATTGACCTTAGCCACGTAACACACCGTAAATACTAACGACCTTCAATTGTACAATTAGTTGGTGGAAGTGTGAAAAGTACTTTGATTGCTTGTGCAACTGTTGGGGAAAATATTTAATGATTTTTGGAGTAATGTGCTGTAACACATTTTCTCATCTATTTGTTTTCTATCTGATTCCTTCCAGAAATTAAACCAAGATTCTGCCTTCACTCATTATGGCTGTCAAATGTTTATTTCGGTTATAATAAATTTTTTTTTAAATAATTCTGATTTGGTTAATTTTCTTATTCTAATTGGTGCAAAATGCAAGAAGTAATGTTATATGTGTTCCGAAAATCTGATACTCAGAGATTGAAATACGAGAAATCAAGTAAAGGTATAAATAGTGAACTCTGAACAATCCACAGCAGACTTTGATTCATAAGCTGGATCTTCTTTTGGATACTGTATGTGGTAATGAAAATTCTTCACAAAATTCTTAGCTTTTTTTAAAATTCCTTTAAAAACAGACGGCATTATTTTCCCTTCTATCAATTTTTAAAATATTTAAAAGTTTTTCTATGCGACAATGAACCTCAACCAAATTTATTACATTAGTTTGAGGAATATTTGCTATAAACTCCAAATATGAACTATGTTTCGTCATGATTATTAAACAGATGAGAGATGTAGGACTTCCTGCTGTTAATGAAAGCTGATACCTGCTGCTAATGAAAGCTGATATGCCGCAATTCGTATGGCTTGCGTTAAATCTGGATCAGATAAGAGATTTTCTAAGGATAATTTATTTGGATAAAATTTTTTAAAAAAATATCCTAATTGATTTATACTTGACAGACCATCGTGTTTCGCATAACAATGGTATATTTGCTACCAAATTTCTGCGTGACGTACTTTCACGGAAAAATTTACAATTCCAACAGAGTTTCGAAATACTGTAACAGCATTTATGTCATTAATTACTAAATTTAAACGATGGAACAACAATGAAAAAATTGGCTTTAGGGTACTGATCTCTTATTAACTTGAATTTCATTTTCTTTGCCAGCCATGGTGGAGCACCCATCAAACTCAAGTCCAACATGCTTACTTATATTTAAATTGTATTAATCTCGTGCAGTAGACAATATAGCTCTTCCCATATCTTCATCTTTCAGTTTTTCAAGAGGAATAAAGCCTAAAAATTCTTCAGGGACATTGAGATCCTTATCAACGAAGCAAACACCAATGATAGTTGTTCTGTCCCGGATATGTCTGCGTCTGTTTGCTAAGGTGCGAAATATTTCACAATTTCTTACTTCATTCCCCACAATGTATTACAGTAGCAAACTTCCACAAATATAATATAAGGATTCATCCTAAATGTATGTGATATTCAGCTTTGATTTCAACTAATTCCATCTAGACTCAACATCTCCAGCTCTCATCTCTGAACTAAGCAAATCGGAAAAATTCACCTGTATCTAGCAAGATACCTTGAAAGCGGATATCATGGTTATGCCACAAAATAGTAAGTTAAATTATAGGTTCCAATTTTTGCCTATTTTTTTTTAAAAAATAAGTGCTCAGCAACATGCAGTTGGTCAGTTACACTAACACGCTTATTTAATATTATCTGTTTTGAAAATTCTTGCGCTACTGAGCGCAACCTTACGCCATTCTAATTTACATGCCTGTAGCACGGTGAATACATTTCTATATAATTTCTAAATTGATTTTACGATAAATGTGAGCAAAAATTACCTCTTGATAGATATGTACTACATAAGACACAATCTACAAAACGGTTCTTTCAGTATTTTAGAATACACTTGCCAGAGTATGTACAATCAGCCATCATATAAAAAAACTTCTTTCCCTCTTACAACGTTTCTTAAAATATTACGTCCCTAAATGGTGTTTGTGCTGTGTTCTTATAAGTCAAACTTTAATCATCTAATATTGGCTCCCATTATGTAATCCAATATCCAAGATATTTTTCCTCCTATACGTTATATCCAAAAAACCAAACATACAAATTTAGTAATCATTAAACAGAATTGCCCAAATACCACTTGAATTATCGTCAACATTACTAGAACTACCACTAAATGAGTTCTTAGTTTGTCTCAACAAAATGATTTCTTTTCTAGTTTTTTAACTGCTTGTATCACCTCTTTATTCCACCACTCACTGTTAACATTTTACTTCCTACTTTGTACATCCACATACTTCCTTTGGCTCTGCTAACAACGCCTTATCTTCATTTTGCTTCCAGTTGTTCCGTTTCAACTTTAGGTGTGTTACATTCAATTGAATTACTGCGAGGCTTCATATATATATATATATATATATACTTAATAATATATAGTATATATAATATATACAATATATAATATACTATATATATATAATATAATATATATATATTATTACTACTTACGTAAGTATATATAGATGTTTTAAATATTAGCATAATGAATCGCATTGATTCAATGTTAAAGAAAGAAACATATAATGAGAAGGAATTAACTGCCTTCTCTGGATTGAACCACCGCATGTTGCCCGTGAGGACAATATGCTCGGTGCTATACAACTGAGCTATCCTCCAAGGCCAAACAAAACTTGATCAACGAACCAGTTATAAAGCAACCGCATTCCCGTCAAGGCACATCACCAGTGTCCAGCCTGTCCTATCTCTCGTTCTTTAATTTTAGGACGTTAAATATTGCATAATAATCGCAATTGGATCAGATGTTAAAGAAAGAACATATAATAGAAGGTAAAGAATTAACTGCCTTCTCTGGATTGAACCACCGCAGTGAGCGCTGAGTGACAATATGCCCGGTGATATACAACTGAGCTATCCTCAAGCCAAAAAAAACTTGATCAAGAAACAGTTGATGAAAGAACCGATTCCCGTCAAGCGACATCACAGGTGTCCAGCCTTCTATCTCTCGTTCTTTATATTTTAATGTTAAAATATTGCTATAATAAAATTTTAATTATATCAGATGTTAAAGAAAGAACATATAATAGAAGCGTAAAGAATAACTGCCCTTCTCTGGATTGAACCCACCGCATGCGCTTGGAACAATACGCCCCGTGCTATACAACTTGAGCTATCCTCCAATCCAAAAAACACTGCATTCAAGAACATTAGAAAAGCACCGATTCCCGTCAAGGCACATCACCAGTTCCAGCCTTTCCTAATCTCTCGTGCTTTATATTTTAGATGTTAAATATTGCATAATATCGCAATTGTTCAAGAAAGAACATATAATGAGGAGGTAAAGAATAAACTACCTTCTCTGGATTGAACCACCGCATGTTGCGGTGATACAATTTGCCCGGTGCTATACAACTGCAGCTACTCCTCCAAGAACGTTGCTTTAAACTGTCTTGACCAAGTTCTTTTGCTTGGAGACTAGCTTCAGTTGTATAGCACGGCATATTGTCCTTCACGCGCACATGCGTGTCAATCCAGAGAAGCAGTTTATTCTTTATCTTTCATTATATTCTTTCTTTAACATCTGATCAAATTGCGATTATTATGCAATATTATAATCTAAAATATAAAGAACGAGAGATTGGACAGGCTGGACACCTGGTGACCTTGACGGGAACTCGGTTGCTCTATAACTGTTCTTGAATCCAAGTTTTTTGGCTTGAGAATTAGCTTTCAGTTGTTACACCGGGCGATATTTCCTCACGCGCCAACATGCGGCTTTCAATCCCAGAGAAGGCAGTTTATTCTTTACCTTCTCATATGTTCTTTCTTTAACATCTCATCAAATTGCGATTATTATGCAATATTCTAACATCTTTAAATAAAAGAACGAGAGAAGTAGGACAGCTGGAACACCTGTGATGTCGCCCTGACGGAACTCGTGCTTTTATAAACTGTTCTTGAATCCAAGTTTTTTTGGCTTGTGAGATAGCAGATGAGTATTTAAGTCACCGGCATATTGTCCTCACGCGCAACATCGCGTGCTGCGTTCAAGTCCAGAGAAGCAGTTATTCTTACCTTCTCATTATCATGTTCTTCTTTAACATATATAGATACTACTATATAATATTATATGAGATGAGTGATGTGAGTGTAATATATAATAATTATATATATTATAATATATATAATTATAGTTTAACCGTATATCTTTAAAAAAATTTATTGTTAAGGTTCTTGTTGAGGTTGAAAAATTAGGGACTTTCTCGTTCGCCTGTGCGGGTCAGAGTCAGTCGCTTTCCTTTTCAATCATCTAGATGAATAACTTGGAACGCAACCCAAATTCAAAACGCAACTTACTTGAACTTGATATAGAACATCAAAGCTTATTTCAAAAAATTGAAATCTGTAGTCTTTTTGCTTTTTACATTCTATTTATCTAAAAAATTCTCATACTGGCCTTTGCTACAATCTATCTTCCATTTAAAGTCCTTCAATGATATACTCCGCCACCCATTCAGTTTATTTAAAACTCACAAAGCTAAAATAAATTCATTTACAAAGTCAAATCATTCATTTAGCTAAAACCCTAAATGCTATAGCAAAAAACACTGCATAATATCAGAAATATGTATAACCTTGAATGAAACTCATTACCACTTTCGCATGTGAATTAATTGATTCATAATAAGTACGAAATTATGCACTAACGTATATCGACCATAAAGAAAACACGCCTAATGACCATTGTAGTAAATCAGCTTTAACATATGTATCATTATGTGTAATTCAAAAATCTGCTATGCCAAAGGATAATAATAAATAATAATAATTATAAAATAATAATAAGAATAATAATAATAATAATAAATAATATAATAAAATAATAATAATATAATAATAATAAACAGAAATAGCAAGCATA
>JABUQX010089761.1:20000-33197 GCA_015478945.1 Trachelipus rathkii
CACTTTTACAAGGATATGAGAATGACACCTGGATTGGTATCGCTCCTGACGACTGGATACAGTACCTTGAAGACCTTTTCCGGAAATAAAATATTGAATCAGATGCTACAAAACTTTCGACTTACCCGAGGTACGTTGACAGTGAAATAGGATCAGCTAGATTTATGATTATAAGCACAAAAGAGCTATTACACGCCCGCACTTGGGAGGATTTCAAGCACGCTTTCTTGAGCTTCCTAAGCCCACTCACCACTGCCTCATGCTTTGCTTCATTCCAAAATTCAAAAATTTAACTTGGACAAATGATATGGTATTGAAAAGTATTCATCTCACATCTCTAATCAAGATTAGAAGAATTCACTAGAAGCGCTGAATCAAAATTTGGGGTTCACTTCTCAGATGTCCAAAAGAAACTAAGCAGGCATATTATCCTCACTACCCTAAGCAACATAACTACAAAAATCCACATGTTTAATATATATAGAAGAATCTGCCATTTCACAAGAGCCCGCAATTCCTAACACAGACTTTAGCATTTCACATCTTTCATTAGGTTCACCTTCATTTCACTCTTACACTTTGGAACTAAACGTCCAAACACCCATGAAATCGACTTGCATACAACTGCTGCTTCTTTTCCATACATGCGGGAGAGAATATGAACGTCTCGACTCTCCTGCCATCTCCTCCACAACAAGGCACAAACCTCAATTCTTTTATTAACGCTGTTTTCCACGTACCACTAGCTTCTGAAATATTATACCCGCTTCCCTAAATTTCACAATTACAATTACCAGTTTACTTTCCTTATTTTTAGCTGAGCGAAAAGAGGCAAACACATACAGAAGACTGCTCAATTTTCAACATCATTATTCAAAAACACACAAGATGGAAATTCTATTAAAAAAATATTTGGCCTACCTCTTACTCTTATACACAATCATGCTTTCTCATACCATACTACAGTCATGCTAGATATAGTCGCCGTGAGATCTCTTATCAAGTACTCCTTATACAATCACTCTTGCTCATTTACCCCACTAACCTTGCAGAACACAAACATAGTTCTCAAATCTATCTCCGAAACTGCTCTTACAGTTTATGGTTGCATTGATCTCACCCTTCTCATAGAACATATCATTTTTTCTGTAAATTTTTGTGTACTTTCCAACGACTGTGTTTTTCTGTCAGATATATTATTAAGAAGTGACGTTCTTACGAATATCCCTCTCCTTTTCGAATTCTCAACGGGAACTGACTATTTGAAGCATAACAATGAATACAATCACACTGATCTAGAATACAACGTTCATTTATCTAGCACTTCTACACAAAACTTTCTCACAAAGCCATTAGCTCAAAATATAACGCCACCTCCCATGCCAGAAACCAAATCAGGTCACACTCACGATACAAAACAAATCGATGAAAACATTATAAAAAACAATGAAAACTTACACTCTAGTCCACATTCCAGTCAGCTCGCAATCATAAGTGTCCCACCTCAGGAAACATTTGAGAGTTCTTTCAACTCAGACAGTATAAACTACGAAAATAATCTACAAATTGAAGACATAATTAAATACAATATACATACAAAAGCTGCTACAAAACTTTTGCCACATAGTCGATATATTTTACACGTCCAAGCAGAATATTCAATTCGCGCTTCTCTTCCAGAAAACTTTGCACTTATCACTGAAAGTCGCAACGATTTTCTATCTAATAGAACAATATTTTTTGGGAATACAATAAGCTATTGCTACAACTGTGAGATTATAATAGAGTGCATCAATTTGGGCACAGACTTTATCAGTCTAGATCCTCACATCCTTCTAACACACGCTTCACCTGTCTTAATAGTCGAGAACAGTCTTATCCCCAACACTTCAGCATGCTCAGTAACAACATCTAAAAACCTTACTGACGCAGAGGTAGAAACCGTCTACAAGGACATTCTTCTTTCTATAAGCAAGAAAGACGAGGATTTTAGTACTTTACAGAATCTTTCCTAACTCGATGATATGTTAAAATTTCTCGTGAAAAACCCGAGATGTAATCGCTTTCTCAAATGACGAAGTTGGGAAATGTACCCTCACAAAATTTTCTGTCAAACTTACTAAAGACAATCCACATAGCATTTGTACTGCACCATACCGCCGCCTCCACGAATACCTACAAGATATTGACAATGGGGTAGAAGAAATTCTTCAAAAAGGGTTACATTGAAGCATCTTGCTCAACATGCACCAGTTCACTATTAGAAATTCCCAAGAAAACAGGCACGAAGCCACGCATGTAATCGACTATCGCAAACTCAACAAATACACTGTCAAAGATCGTTTCCCCTTCCCATAATTGCAGAAACACTTGCAAAATTGGAGCATTCTAAAGTTTACTCCACGATCGAATTACTCTCAGACTTTACTCACATTGAGGTTGAGAACTCTTCACCACCCTACCTTACATTCTCCTCAGGAAGAGGACACTATCAGCCAGTACGGATGATACAAGGCACCACAAATAGTCTTTCAGTATTTTCTCTAACCACGGAGATGCATTATCTGGGGTACTAGGTGTTATCTGCCCACTATTCATAAACGGTGCTATTGTTATGAGTAAAACTATACCTGAACACTATCAGAATCTCTCAAAGGTATTTAAGGCACTTTGCTAGGCAAACTTAAAGATCTAGCTTGAGAAATGCAGTTTCTTTAAATCAGCCGTCACTTTTCTTAGTTTTAAGGTCAGCGAAAAAGGTTTAAGCCCTGATCCGAAAAAGCTAGAAGCACTTCAAGGCTTCAGAACTTCAGTCTTATGTTTCTTTAATTACTTCAGACACATGAACCCCGCAATATAGTCAAGTAACAGCCTCTCACAATCCTTTTCAAGAAAAGCGATCAATTTCCTTTTAGCTTAGAACAACAGACAGAGTATGACACGCTCAAGAACAAACTTTTACTTGAACGGCTTCTCAGTTTCCCTGAAAGCGAAAGGCTTTATTCTCAGGAC
Source organism: Trachelipus rathkii (assembly GCA_015478945.1). NCBI lineage: Eukaryota > Metazoa > Arthropoda > Malacostraca > Isopoda > Trachelipodidae > Trachelipus > Trachelipus rathkii. Next base: position 23,013 of record JABUQX010089761.1, read on the forward strand.
CGACGCATCTAATTCCGTAACCGGAGCCGTTCTTGCACAACTCGATGACCAAGGCAAAGAAAACCCTATAGCATTCACCTCCAAAACGCTTAGTAAGGCCGAACACAACTAACGGTCACAGAAAAAGAAGCACTCACCATTATCCACGCAGTGAATAAGTTCAGAACCATTATATTTGGTTGTCCACTGAAGATCATAACAGATCATCAAGCCTTAGTACATCTTTTCCAACATCAGCAACTATCGGAGCGCCCAGAAAGATGGAACTTAAAAGTCCAATCTTTCAATCCAGAGTTTGTATACATAGAAAGACGCCTCAATGTCGCACCAGATTATCTATCCAGGGGCACGGCACCTCATGTAACACACTCCCACATAAACGCAGTAACACTTTGCACTGAGATAAATAACCCTACAGAAGACATAATTTTCCCAGAGCAACAAAAACTCCCTCTGCTATCACCTCTTATACATTGGGTTGAATCCCAAGACATGCAACATTCCTTACGTCACATGATTTTCAGTGGTCTACTCTAGTATGTTACATCCAATTCGCGTTTTTTACTACAGGTACCAGATAGGCCAATCTTTACGCACGGACTCGCTGGGCTAGAGTCCAGGGCCCCACGTTCCATGGGGCCTCTGGCCCTTGCGACGGCAGCCTAATCAATGATTGTTTTTTTCCATTTTCAGCTTTTCCTCAAACAGAAAATATTGAATCAGAATATGTCGAAACGATCATATCCTAGTGTCTCAGAGAAAAGGAAGAAATCTACACATCAAAAAGATATATATATATATATATTATATAATATAATAATATATATATATATAATATATATATATATATATATATATATATATATATATATATATATATATTATATATAATAATATATATATATATATACAGTGGCGTATCCAGAAATTTTTTTTTCGGGGGGGGCCAGATCAGAAAATCGTTTCTTATATATATATATATAATATAATATATATATATATATATATATATATATATATATATATTATATATATATATATATATATATATATATATATATTATATATATATTATATATATATATATATACTATATATATATATATATATATATATAAAAGTGGAACGGACTTTTTTTTATTAAATCTAAGAAAAAATGGGAGTAATTTATATAAATTACTAAAATCATCTTACCTAAATTGTTAGCTTTAATCGACGGGCATGAGAGTGAGCAAAATTCGAGATAACATCTTCAGTTTTTATGTCATATATTCGATGTAGTAGAGGAGGGCAATTCCAGTTAAAGTCTTTCATCTCCAATAGTATTTCTCAAGTGGTTTTCAGAAGTCTTAATGTTTAAAGGCTTCTTTCTACTGAAGCATTAAACACGTTTAAAATTGCCAGTAAATTTGCAACAAGATGTAAATATTTGGAAATTGGGACTCTGCAAACAAGAAACTAGTCGTCTATTGCTGTTTTTGGACAATATGTGCTGTAGAAAATGCCATTTCAAATTCATAAAAAAATTTCCAGTTTACTAAATCTTCTATTAGGACTTCGAGGTCTTCCTTGTAAAATGTTACAACTTTTAAATCTTCTCATATTTAGCATTACACCTGTTCGGTATGGCGGCAAATTGCAATGAAGAAATAATCTCTTTTATGATTTAAAAACCTCTCTCCTAATGTGATATTAAATCCTTCCAAAAATGGTATAAATGGATGTTAGCAGTATCAGCTGTGGGTCGGAGTAGGAATGTGGGCTGTATTTTTGGAACTTGTTAATTCTTGGTACAAGCAATTTCAATACCCAACTCAAACGCTTACACACATCTTCAAAAATCTTCTGAAATTCAAGTTGCATTTTCTCTGATGGCTTCAAGTTTAGTTTTAACTAATAGATCTTTACGAGATTTGTTCCTGACAGCGACGAATTATATAAAATTAATTTAACCTCTGCACTTTATTATTATTAACAGATATGATACTTAAATTTTTAAGTGTCTAGAAAATTTCGGTGGGGGGCCATGGCCCCCCCTGGATACGCCATAAATATTATATAATATTATTATAATATATATATATATATATATATATATAATATATAATATATATAATTTATATATATATATATATATATATAATATATATTATATATATATACAAAAGTTACCAAAATTAACATAATTTTTTGCACCACCAGTGAGTACTTTATGTTACTTTATGATTTATTTATAAATGAAAAATGTTTGTTTTCCTGTTTATATGAGAGAGAGAGGAGAGAGAGAGAGAGAGAGAGAGAGAGAGAGAGAGAGAGAGAGAGAGAGAGAGAGAGAGTTAATTAAATCATAAACCTTATCTTCTAGGAACTTCTGTAAGCAGCTATCAAATTAATCTGTCTAAAGAATCACACGTACAACAAACTGTGGCAGTTTCAGCTGTTTCAGAACCTACTTGCTCCAAGTTCACTTTTTCCAAGTCAGAAAAAGAAATCAATGAATCATATAGTACAAAAATCGATCGCCTCGATGATAAATATACATCTACTTCACCGATAACTATTTTACCTGAGCAACAACAGTCTTTAGTCCCAGAAAACTATTCACATGATCCTGGCGATTATTTTAATGAAATGTTTACGGGAAAAATACGTGATTTTGCGATTACCAAGGGGCCTGCATTTTCCAAAATGATGATTGTGACTTCTCCGAAGCTTGCAGAACTTACAAAGAAGCAGATGGTATATCAACAACTAGGAATTTTGATAAATCACTATTTCAGCGAAAGTTAAAGAATATTGAAAGCGTTGAAAGAAAATGGTTGTTATATTCGCTTTCGAAGAAATCTATATTTTGTTTTCATGATGTTTACTCAAACCTAATATAAGCTTATGTTCGCCGAGTGGATGCAATGACTGGAAACATATTAATCACATCATTTTAGAGCACGAAAATAGCTCAGTACATAGACAATCGATGATGACTATCTCATACGACGTAAAACTGTTGGTAGAGTAGACACAGACTTTCTGTATCAATATAAAAGAGAAGTAGATTATTGGTAAAACGTACTTAAAAGAATTGTCACAGTTGCAAAATTTTTGGCATCCTGAGGACTTGCATTTCGCAATGACAACGAAACCCTTGGGTCCCCACACAACGAAAATTATTTGGGATGTATATTGTTATTAAGTGAATTTGATCCATTTCTCGCAGATCACTTAAAAAAATTAGGAAATTCTGGGAAGGGATACATTTCTTATTTATCAGTAAATATATGCAGTGAGTTTATTGACGTAATGGGAAAACAGGTCCTATTAAAAATTATAAGCGAAGTTAAATCAGCAAAATATTTTTCGATTAGCGTTGATAGTATGCCCGACCTACCACATATTTATTGACCAGTTGACTTATATTATTCGGAACATAAAAAAGCAGTTTTTGAAATTGATACCTATTACAGAGAACAAATCTGAACATTTATCGGAAACAGTCTTGACATTTATAGAAAAGTATGATATTCCTATTATGGATTTTAGAGAACAAAATTATGGCAATGCATCAAATATGTCGGGAAAATTCTCTGGTTTGCAAGCAAGAATCAAGGAGAAACTTGAATTTGCTACCTTTGTACCATGTGCGAGACATTCTCTTAACTTAGTAGGTCTCCAATCTCCATGCAGCATGCTGAGTGTGTGCAAGAGGAAACAAGTTTTTTTTCAAATAGTTTAGAAATTGTACAATTTCTTTTCGAGTTCTAAGAAAGTTCTTAAAAGTCTTCCTGAAACCAGATGGTCTGCACGAGATGATGTTGTAAATGGTTTACATCGAGGTCATAAGGAAACTCTAGAAGCCTTGCGTCTTTTGCTCAAGATATTATACAACCAAGAGAAACTAGAAACGAAACCGCTAGTCTATTCAGAAAAATGAAAAAAATGGAATTTATTATTTTATTAGAAATGCGGAATACCGAATTGGAAAGGATAGACAAGACTAATCAGTAATCACAACCTTCAGAAAGAAACCATAACAATGGATGCTACAATAAATTTCTTAGCTTCGCTTGGTAATTTTATTGACACTGTCAGAGACAATTTTAATGAATTCGAATCGTCAGCTAAAGAGAAAAAAAATTCAAAGTTGAGACTTTTTTCCTATAATTGACACCCTGACCATGCATCTAAAACAGAGATTTGATTGGTTTCTTACCTCGTTTGAAAACTTTAAATTCCGAAGAGTTGAAACACAGCTGTAAGGAATTTGCTAAAGTCTATTACAATGACATTAACGCCAAAGAGCTAGAGATGGAATGTATGCATCTAACAGAATTTTTGAAAGGTGTGCAGAATAGTGAAAGTAAAGAGACTATAAATAAGTATTTCAGAACAATATCATCTTTTAAAAGAAGATAATATTGAAGACACGTTTCCGAATGCAGAAATAACAATTAGAATCTTTTTATGCATGATGGTGACTATCTGCAGTGGGGAATGCTCCATCTCAAAATTGCAAAGAATCAAAAGTGAACTGCGAAGTACAATGCTTCAAGAAAGATTGAACAATTTGTTGCTGATGTCAATTGAAAGCGATGTGCTTAAAGAGATAAACTTTGAAGAAGTCATTCATGATTTTGCCAATCGAAAATCCAGTATGTTCTCATTTGTTTGTAAATTTTAAAATATAAAAATAACAAATTATACTAACTAAAATACTAAACTTTTCTGTTAATATCAATCTAAATTTCTCTAAAAGGCCGCATTTATCCTAAAGTGTCAGGGCTTAAGATGGCCATCGTACCAGAATCTCTTATCTACACAGTTCCTACACTTTGCCATAACACTTTAGGAGCTGGTCACCCAGGAACCGAATGTACAGAGAAACGTATTCGCGAAAGGTACACTTTCCCTAAATTGTCACACTTTGTTAAATAATACTGTCGCTAATGTGATTCTTGATTAGAGGTAAAAGAACCGAAACCTCATCCAGTCAGTATTCACACTTACCCACTACTGTTTGCACCCTTCTCCAAAGTACACCTAGACACTATTGGTCCATTTCCTAAATGTAAATACACTAAGTATATAGTCTTCAAAGATTCTTTGACACGCTACTGTGAGCTCTACCCTCTTCCTTCCAGAGATGGGAAATATATAGCAGAAGCCTTATTAAACATAGTACTCGTCAACCACTCTTGCCCTGAAAGCTTAGTATCTGAGAAGGCTCAGAATTCACGTCAAAAATTTTCAAAGAACTTTGTAGAACGTGGAGTATTGACAAAGTCATCTTCCTGTTTCAGATATCCTGCCAGCAATGTCTCTTAGGGTGGAGAGATAGAGAGAGAGAGACTGAGAGGGAGAGAGGGAAGGAGGAGAGAGAGACGAGAGAGAGAGAGAGAGGAGAGAGAGAGAGAAAATTATCTTTGCCACTACACATCCCAAGAACACAACGATTGCTCAGATTGCTCAACACAACGTACAATTGTTTCATTGGGAACACTCCGCATTTCCATTCTACGCTATATATAGTATATATATATATTATATATATATATATATATATATAATATTATATATATATATATATTAGATATATATATATAATATATATATATATATATATATGTAACGGAGAACAGGGCAGTAAGGCATAAAAAGTGCACCGGATAAAAGCCTTATCGTTATAAAGCCTTGTTCTCCAAGTAGTACACAAAATTAAAGAATAATTTAATTCAGTTGTTTTTGACTACTAGAGTGTGATTTAAATTTTAAGTTATAAATTATGTTTAGTAACAAAAAAAATAGAAAAGTAAGAAAAATATATAAGGGTACCTTGAAGAAAAGTGAGATATGATCTTCTCCTATCGTCTTCACTTCAAGACACAATTAGGCATTTCCATTAATCTCCAACGCGGGTCGCAAATGCCTCTAGAACTTCATTTCAGTTCATTGGTGCTGATCGCCTGTGTGTGACTTGTGTTGGTTTTGAAGTTACGATGTTACACTTTATCAGAATTAGATCAAGAAGAGGGTACTTATAGATGATAGATAAGAAGGATAGAAAGAAAAAAGATGTGGTTTTTATTTTTATTATATTTAACTTATCATTAATTATAATATATTTTATATACAAGATTTTAGTTTAAGGTTAAGGGAAACCATCAGGTTAGAATATTGGTTATGCAATTAAATGCAGTTTAACAACAATATATTTACAGCAGAAGTATGGGTACCAATGGGATATCACCAATTTCTAATATTTACAACTTAAGTCTAATAACAATAGTAAGTGTTCTGTGTAATTTAATTCCTGTTTTCTGGTTCAAGACTATGGTTAAGGTGTAATTTAAGCAATCTTTCATACAATTTCTTTCATATAAAGTTATTTAGAGTGTACAAATATTCAAAATAGAATTTATACATAAACTTAACTTAAGATTAATCATTTAAGACATCATTTAATTTCTTAGTGAATAAAAGTTCTGATTCGATTTCTGGACTTGCTCATGAGGTATGGGACTGATAGGGGGTAACTGGTAAGTGCTGTTTCTTAAAGGTTCATAATCATAACTACAGTAGTTTGTTAGAGCGATAGCCTGCAGAACTATGCTTTGGTTAAGACTAACTGATAAAAGTTTCGGTTAATTTCCACTCGAATGGCACTTAACGTTATCACTGTTAACTTAAGTTTTTGGGGCAGTAGTAATAATTCTAAACCTCGTAATTGAGCCGACAAAGTTCAGGATCCAGAATTAAAGGAAGCATTATCAGCCCAGGATTGGGAAGCCCAGGTTTGGGAAGCCCAGGATTGGGAAGCCCAGGATTGGGAAGCCCAGGTTTGGGACCCTAGAATTATAATATATATATTATATTATTATAATCTAGTTTTTCAATTACATTTTAATTTATAAAATTTATAAGATTTAATAACTAACCCTTGAATCACAATGAGGGGATTTATATTTTCTGTTATTCACTTGTGGTAGTAAGAAGATGTCTTTGCATTAAAACTGAAACATAATTTTTAACGTTTTTAAGTTCCACTTTTTTTTTTAACTTTTAATTTATTTACAATTATAATTTAAGCTTAAAATTACAGAAAAAGTATGGCACTCACCTCGCGGGTGATGTTTAAGAACATTCAGACAGCAGACAGTCAAAATATAAATGGGATAATAATTTCTGTTATATTATATATACTAAGCAGTGTGTATAAAATTCTGATATTACTGATATTATCTGGAGCTTTATATTTAAAAGAAAAAATTGGAGAACATTAAAGGTAGATGCTGATATTATGAAGTTGAATAATAAATACAGTATAAATAAATAAAATTGATAGATGAATAATATATAAATAAGATAAACAAAAATAATAACGTCCTGGTTTTAACTTTCAATTTACAAAAATGTGTAGTTATACCAAAAGGTAGCTGTTGACTATTGTATTAAAATTATGTAAACCAGGGTGTGACAGGCCCCCTTACATCCTCCCCTGCTAAGTCTAAACCCCCGCTTAATTTTCGACGAGGGAGATGAACAACCAAGTCAGTGAGAGTTAAAACCAGCGGTGGAGGAGAGGATGGAAGGTCTACCTGTGTTCAGGTGGTTTCGCTTGAACCAAGGATTCTGTGACTGTTTTATATATCAACAAATAAATAGGATAAAACAAATTTTATATTTATAAATATCAGAAAATTATTTCCCTACGATATGACAAAATTATATATTCAGAAAGTTAACAGTTTAATTATTAATTGTTTTGTTTTTACATATTTTTCTCTGCATGTCTAGTTTAGTTTCACATTGGTCATAGGTTAGTTCAATTGCACTTACATGCAGAGATTGTGGTATGTTGAAAGAAGAAGGGAATATGTTTGGCGAAAGATAGTGAAACAGGCATTTAGTTATTTCATAAAAAAAAACCTTTAAATCCATTTTAAAATAATATATCATTATATCATTAGATTAAGTAAATTTTATTTATATATCATAAGTATTGGTATCAGTATCAGGTTTTTTTATAATAATAAAACTCAAAAATTCAAATAAAATAATTCTAAATATAAACATATTAATAATGATATACTGTTATTGAATGCCTTTGTTAATCATCTCTGATTAATTAACCATTCTTTCACTTTCACTCAACTAATATACCATCTCACATTATTCAGGTAATGAAATGGCTAACACCTCCGTTAAATCAGTATTGCATCAGCTTTTCTAATTTGGAATATAATATTATTATTATAATAATATTATATTATTACTAATTTATTTATTCGTTTATTATTCAACCGACACATACATGTATATATGTTTTCACATATATAGCATGTATGTATCGTAATTTTATTATACTTACAGTTTCTTTGTAGTCTTTGCGGTGTTTATGATTCCTACTTACAGTGAGTATGATGTTGCATTTCCGATGGCCAAAAGAAAACAGATCTGCAACTAGAATAATAACAGGGAGCCAGCCCCCAATCAATTGTGTCATGCATGAATTACCAGCATGCTACAATGATTGGTTCGTGGTATTATCATGCACAGTACAAATTTTATAAACAATTATAGTTTATAAAATTATTCAAGTAGTTTATTATTTTAATAAGGTCTAAGACCATTTGCAGTTATTTGGTGGCTAACCCTTCATGGGGTTAGTACTCTATTTAGGCCTGTTCTAAAGTTTATCAAAAAAAAATATAAATTTTATTTATCTGGTAGGTAAGCAGCAGATGAGATTAAATAGAGAAGAGGTTGATGAGTACAGAGTTGAAGTATAAGTAAGAGTATTATGAATCTTTATTGTAGTTAAGTCAAAAGCAAAAAAAAAACAGGTAGAAGGAAGAAGAAGGTAGAAGAGAAGAATTAGAATTTGACGAGGAACCACCACTTTAAGTTAAATTTTATTACTTCCCTTCCCACTTTTTCCCTTTTTATCAGTTTATCAGATGTGTAAATGTTCGTATTATTATTTTTTTTCGTGTAATTAAAGTAATAGCAAAGTGTTTTCCAATGAAAACTTTTTTTTTCCCTTAATATAAACAAAAATGTGTTTTTGTCAATCTTATTCGTGAATATGGCTCAGTTGTAATATGTATTTAAACATGTAATATGGTACTGTAAAACAAAAAATTTAATGTGTTTGATGTGTTTACTGTATTATCATGCGTTAATATCTGTGGTCTGTTAAAACAAACAAAATTCTGTAAGGTAAAGTAGATAGGAAATCTCGATGTATACTTGACTTGTATATGTATTTGTAGAATATATTTGTACTATTTTATATGTTGGGACGTCTCTTATGACGTCTATACTCAATAGGGGTATTCATTACATTAGGAAATTCTCTAACGGGACCTCTACTTCTGGTACAACGACCACTTTGTATTTCCTCTAAAGTTTCGTCCCCTAAATGTAAAAGAGTAAGATTACTATCTTCAAGTTGGACATTTTTTGGGATCACCGAAAACTTCACCCACAAATTTATAAGGATGTTCCGGAGGTGTACTATTTGTAGGTGATGATGACATATCTGATTGTCGTATAGGAGAAAACCCATAAAATTCAGTCATTTTGCGACGCATTCGAACTTTCAAAACTAAAGGAATTTAAACTTACCGGGAGCACCACACCCTCTGTTTTATCTGTATTAGTATCAGTCCTTGTGGGAGAGCTAGAACAAGAAAAATAAGGTTTATCTTTAAAGAAGGACTGATGAAGTGAGTCATTTTCCTCATCCACAACCGGCATTCAGCCATAATATTAATTGAATCCGTTTTAGATTTTGAAGTTGGCGCAGCTGCCAGTAAAATTTTCAATAATGCAATCATGCATTGAGGAAGAGAAAGTAAAATTGTTTGAAAATTAGAAAGTATCGCTATTAAACTTAATAAATCTCATCACCTGTGGTTCTGTACTGTGATCAAGAATATGCCCAGTAGGGTCACTAATGTTAGTGTCTAGTATAGGTGTATGTATGGGAAGCGATTCCAGTGATGAACTTTGGGAACCTAAATTTTCAGAAGAAGAGTATGAAGGAGAATAAATACGATCATAATGAGGCGATTCGTATGTTACTACAGGAAATGCTGTTGCAAACAGTTGGTGATAAAATAGTAGTGCTTTTCTCTGCTGGCCTAGCTAAATGGGATGGTATTCTTTGGGTTTGGGTGACGGTATGCG
>JABUQX010089762.1:0-10000 GCA_015478945.1 Trachelipus rathkii
CATGTACTTTCATTATTCAACTTTAATATATCTATTTTTATTCATTCTCATTATCTTACAATATAATTTTACATACTTAATGTATCGATTATCGTGTCTTTGATTTATCCTCTATTAATCATATAATTATATGGATATTATTTTATATTCAGTACTGACTATAGAAAACTATGTGCGTATTCGGGAAGTGGAATCAATTAATATCATTTTACTCATTATTTCATTTCATACTATTATTTATTTATTATCTATTTAATTTATTCACTTAATTCTTTCATTATTTATATCGGCATTGTTATTTATTATAATTCAATTTAATTATTATTATTATTATTATAATATTATTAATTATATTATTAATTCTATTATTATTATTATTATTATTATTTATTATATTATGATCATGATTATCTTTATTATTATTTTATTATTATTAATTATTAATTAAATATTAATTTAATATTAAATTTTATTGAATTATAATAATATAATTATTATTTAATTATATAATCTATATTTTATATTACTTATATTTATAATTTGGATATATTATTAAATATATTAACCTTTCTATGTTATGTTATTAATTTATTATAATTTTATTATATTAATTTATAATTTATAAATTATTAAATATTAATTATATTTATTATTTCATTTACTTATAATTATTAATTTAGTATTATTAATATCAATAACTTAGAATATTGTTTTTATGGTTTATATTTAGATATTATCATTATAACTCATATTATGATGATTTAATTAATTATTTTATATCTGCGCTACCTTTTATATGAATTAAATTACGTTATAGTACATTATTATTATTATATATAGATATAATATATATTAGCATCGAATGCCAATTATATTTATATATTCTTATTAATACCTGCGGATTTATGATTCTTCAAAAAGTGGAAGAACTTATAGATATACACAAACATTAATTACTTATTAATAAATTATTCGATTATGTACTGGTAAATTAGAATATAAGATGAATCATTATTTGTAATATAAATTGTATTTAATCAGGCTTCCATATAATGTCTAAAATAATTATAAAACAAAATTTCATTTCCATATATTAAATTTTAATTTTAGTAAATTATCTCTATAAGATTTTTCTAACATAGAAGAGATTTGTTTCCAGAGCTTTGGTAAGATTGGCCGGCTCTTTGTATTATTTATCTATTATTATTCATTATTATTATTATTTATTATTATGATTATTATTTAAATTATTTAATTATTTAAGTTATTTTCAATAATATATAGTTTACTATGTTGACAGTTATTAATTCACCAGTTATTAACGTGAGCTATTTTAACTTTTAGACTTTGAGTGTTTTCCAAAACTAAGTCTAGAATAAGTTTGGTTCCGTTTTCATGGCATAATATATGATACGCCTTTTATTTTATGTGTACCATACTCAATGTGACGTTCTATACCGCATGCAAGATGACAATCCCTAGTAAATTTTGGGATATTCTTAGATGTAGTACATTGCTCTATATCTCCTCCTTTCCTATGTCCCGCCTGTCGCTACCTCTTCCCAAGTATAGATGTCTATAAGTGTAACCTCTTACTGCCTAAGTGATTTATATATACATTTATTGATTTATACGGATATAAGTGCAATGAACTCATGGATAAATAATCTAAAGTTCACATATTTGTATGTGGTTGTATCTCCATGGTCATGGTTCGGGTAACTGCTAGTGGCTCGGTAATATTGGCATATTATTGTACTATCTCTTCTATCTTAAGTTTGCTTTTATTGTAGAGGAATAAGTAATGTGACTTCCGTGCATGTTCTATCCGGGAATAACATTCGGGCCACTTTACTTTATTCGGGGCGATTGATGTGGATATAAGGATAGCGGACATTGGTGAGTGTACTTCGGTTCAATATTTGTTCTCAGATTCTAACCAAATTGCGTCTTAGATATGTCCCTCAATGATAATATCGTATATTTTAGTACGCGTAACTATATATCCTGCGACCAACTCACAGTATTAATTATATTTCACCATCATAGGTTCTGTTGGATTAGGATAATATTTATATTAATCGTCACAATCTATCTATACACATATATATAATCTAATGTATTAATTAATTAAAAATCAAAGTACAAATAAATTAACGTTTTTAATATAAAATCCTATATTATAAATATGATAATTACGATTTAATCCAAATTCTTAAGCAATTCCAATACAAAAATATGGTGATAATGCCATGGGGTCTTTGTATCCCTGCTAAAGTTCATATATAGAGGCACATAGTATCCATATACTTACTCAATAATTAGCTACGAGTTGAGATTATTTCTCATTATAACAGAGGTGAAAATTTATATTGGAGCAATACATAATTCATCAATAGAATAAATGATAACTTGTTCCGCTATACTATTACTGAGTTCAGACACTCATCTTCATATCCCCCTTTACATTCTCACTGTAAACACACAACACTTGTCAACGTCAAGCAAAGTCTATTACTCTGGCGTTTATACCCCTCTTCTATTGTGAATCTTATATATACTATTATTCAACAACTTATTAATTATTATTAGAGTATCCTCGAAAGTGTGAATTAATGCAAATAATGGACATTAATATTACATCTCCATGTTCTTCAAGTGATTAGCCATTTCAGATTTATCTCAGATAGTATATCGTATCTTGAGCGTACTATTTATGCGCATTAAAGATTTCTTATTGCAGAATTGGCCTTTATGCTTACGCAATACGATGGTTTGTGCGATTTTCATGAGGTCTTCTTTTTATGGAGCGGAAAAGTTAATTAATTGTGGTCTGATATAATAGGTATGAGTTACCATTATCAGCGACATATAATAAACTTTTAATATAACAGTGATTCGGAAACCATTATACCTTCTGTCTATAGATTTAGAAGTAAGATGATTCCAAGATTTCTTCTGGTAATTAGAAGAATAAAAATGAATGTGAAAATAAAATAAATATTTAAAAGTGTTGTAATTAATTTAATGAAAAAAAATATCTCAAATTATCGTTCTTACTATGTAGTATGTTTTACTAGGATAAGAAACGATCATTTATTTTATAGTACGCATATCCCTAGTAGCGCAGAATTTTATTTTTATGTATCTCAGTGCTACACTTCATAAATTCGATTATCTGAGTATAATATAGCAATGTAATTAACTTCCTAACACATTTTATTTCCTTCGATTATGAGGTAGTAAAACGTTAAAGTTCTAGTTTTCATATATAGATGTAACAAATTTCTATTAATGCAAACTAACTGTTGACGATTGGGCTTATGTTTTACATTTTGTTTAAGATATAATATTTAATAATTTTTTATTGAGATATATGATGTATCTAATCTCATAATAATTAGTGGCGAAGGTATAAATTAATGTATGAAAATCGACGAAGTGCTTATTGGAAAGCGTAAATAAAAGTAAAGGATAAAGATTTATCTGATAAATATTCATGTATATAATCTTTGGCTCTAGGATTGTTATAGACAAATGAGAGTTGAACATATTAGCAAATATGTTTTCCTGTGAATATATCTTGTAGAGATGAAAACACTAGTGATTCATCGCTGGAATACTTCTCACGCTTAAGTTCTATCTTGTTATCCCATGTGCGACTCATATAATATGATATGTTGTCACAAGAACATACTGAGCTTAATGCTTCATTGAGAACTTGTGTTGAAAAAAGGTATTAAAATTATATAAATAAAATAGTTATTATTTAGAATAAAAGATGAAAATAATAGATCACATATAATGAATCTTACACATGATGTATATAGTTTTATTTATCTTTATGTATAATATATAATTGTAACAATTTTTATTTTTAAATGGAAATAGACTCAGTAAGGCACAGGAAAAACTAAACTCAATGAGCTTTTACTGATAAATATAAACTATGTAGTTTAGGTAAATTATTGTTTTATTTATAATATAAAGATTTTTCAGTGTGTTATATTATGAATATTGGTTGTTGGTTTTTAATAGGGTTTGTTAAAGATTGTTAATCTAAGTTCATGAATACTATGACCTAAGCTTAAACCCATATTAATATGCTTTCAGATATGTAAGTGTAAGATCATAATAAGCCACTGATGTTCCGTATGACGCTCTTTTATTTGATATTATCTGTTTCCTCAGTATATCTTTTTAGTGATTCATTATATACGACAACTTCTGCAACAGGTAGACAGTCATAAGCAAAGATCTTAACCTTCTGCTGACGAAGTTGTTAGAATTACTACGCTTACCTACTTTGAGGTAAACACAAAAAATGTTGCACGGAGATGAGTTTTTTTTATTAGTTATATTCGTTAAAAAAAATAGTACTATTTGTTTTTAACTCTGAGAGTATCATTACTATCTTAGAGAAAGTCATATTTAATTTATTGGAATTAGTAGTTAGAAAGATATCTAGTGATGAATATTTTTAATGATATAATAAATTAAATATAAACGTAAATAATATATATACATTATTTATATTTTTACATCACAGATATTCTTCTGCTCAGATATTCTTATATATTACTATATGTTTGGGTTTGATGTAGTTAATTACGAGGAAAACTAATATATCGCTATTTGATTTATTTAGTGAGACAGTCTTGATTTAGTTAAAATAATAATATAAATATTAATAATTTATCTATCCGTCGATATGTAAGTTATTGAAAAAATTCGTCTATATATATATATATATATACTATATATATTATTTATATATACTTATATGATAAAATAATCTATTAGTTTAATGACCTTATATATACTACTGTACTTATATATATCTAACACTGAATAAAATTATAACATATAGTTATTCTATCTAAATCGAGTTATAAGAAATAGGATTACTCTAATATTTTATATATTAAATAAAAAGGAACTTAATACTTATATATATATATATATATATATATACTATGTATATATATATACATATATTATATATATATATTATATTATTACTATCGACATCATTTGAATCAAAAAACTTTCAAATTATACTTATAAAATTACTTAGGTTGGGAATTATTAATGGGTTCATGAAGGCGCAAGTTGTCTGAATTTTTACTGTTATATTCAAAATGAAAAACTCAAAATAAATATTATTATTATGTATAATTTTATTTAATGTAAGTTTTCCCTCATCAAAGCTCATACCAAATACTGGTAATAAAGTTTCTGTGCAATATACTTGACTTCGTACAGTTATATCATATCCAATAAGATCTTCCCATATATATACGTTTAAATACACCCAGAGTTGCCCCTATTTGATATTCATCACTGGGTGAGGCAATAAATCTGCGGGGGTGCCAGACCATGTAAAATATACTTGGTAAATAAAACTCAATGTATCAATCATATTAGCGAGTACTTGACAATTGAAATTAGAGAAGTAAGAGAAAATAAAAAACTAGTTTTTTATTCTAATCAGATATATATTTTACAATGCACCGACTAGTAAATAACTTGAAACTAGTGCGTAGTTGGGGCGAGTGCTCTACGCTGAAGCTAATTATAAATCAGATGCTATGATGTGTTGCTCACAATCATTCCGCTGTCTTGAATCTTTGGAACAAATCATTTCATTCAAACTCAGTGTCTGCACCACCAAACGCTCCACGTTTTCAAGTCTGAAGTAAATGACTCGATACTGAGTGATAATCTTATCGTATAAATTATCATTCATATATATAATAGGCGATCCTATTGTGCCTTTCTTGAGATATAATTTATACTAACATAATACACTTTGACACAGAACTTTGCCTCCTTCAAAACTTTTCTCTCTCTTTAAGTTTTCATTTGAACTCATATTTAGTATTTGTAGTCTTTGAATAAATATGCCATAATGGAAAAATAAGTGAACAAAAAAATAGTGGTTTAATTTTAGTCGACTAACTCGTCCTATAAACGCCTTTTGAATGATTTTTTTTTTTTCTTATTTCGATTTTTATTTTTCAGTTTGTTGTTAATTAATTTTTTTTGTAAGTATAATTTTCTAACGAAAAGGATCATTGCTAAATAGCAACAACTTTGCGCTTCTGACGAGACACCACACACAAACTCGTAAGTAAAATAGTTTTTATTTTTATAAACTCGATTAATATTCTATAAATGTTGTATTTGCATGTAATTTTAAATCTAAATGTTTTGAAGGTATCAAGTGTCATATTTTGATAAATTTTTATTTAATAATAATCTGCCAAGGACTTCCGCACTGCAACTTGTCAAAACCCTCTCATCGAGCATACTTTCTGTAATCTGAGACTCATTGCACAGTTAGCTGAACTCTTAAACATTTCAACTTCAAGGGCTTACTTTCCTTGGCGTTCTTCTAAGTTCTTATTTCTATTCTTTTTTTTTCCGTCATTACTATTTTTATATTGTCCAAGGGTTCTGCCCTTCGGTGACTCATTATATATAATAAATATTAGTTATATAATATACCAGCAATGTAGACTTCTGCATGGCACAGAATCAGGGTGATAATATTGGGTATCTGCATGACCGCATCAATAATAAAACTTAATATTAAGTAAAAATTCATAAAAGATATCTATTTCAAAATAATAACGACCTTTTAGAAATTCTAGAAATAATATATTTTTACAATTCTATTTTTTCAAGAAAAACTAAATTATCTTACTAAAAAATTAAGGTTTATATCTATACACGTAGGGTAGTATTATTTTGTGTTGCTCCGCTCCGCCTTCTCGGCGTATGGCTCCAACTTCCGGTTAATATGGCTCCGATATGCGCGGATTTAGAAGTTAGAACCGGAATCGGCTGTTGAGTTTGAAATTCGTAATCAGTACCTTCCTGATTCCTGGGCGTATATCAGTCGGTCTTGCACATTTTTCACAAAGTAATGTTTTCAGTTAGATCTACAACGCTCACAATCTGCTTCCACTCTACATACTTTTATAAAGAAATTAGCCTCTTCAATTGACAATCTGATAAAAACAAAAATTATCTCTGTTTTAAAAAGATTTTGACAGACTTGAAAGCATCTCATCTTACCATAGCGGCCGGCCAGCTGACCGAGTCCGGTAACACGGGCAGTAGGTCTCAGCTAGTAGTCCTTATCGGGCTGCTACAGGCTCCCGACGCAACTTCGCGCTTCGCAGGTTGTTTCATCACATTCAAGAAATAGTAACCTGGTCACCGTCACCAGATCTTTCATGCTAAATAAATTTGGGCAAAGTTAAAATTTTTAATACGCTGTGGTACACTATGAACACACTCGAACATACCCAAATTTTTAAAAAATCTTCTGGGGTATTTAGCTAGCTCAGTCTTCCATTTCCAATTTTTTTTGTTTGTTTTCTTCCATTCTGTTTAGATGACTCAACAAGCTCAGTCACTGCTTTCTAATCAATGCTTCAACAACGCTGTTGAACATTGCATTCATTCCAAAATCAATATCTAAACTTTCTTGTCTGAATGATATTATAATTACCTATAGTATATTTTTATACTGTTTTATCCTAGACATTTATCGGCAAAACCCGTTATGATTCCTTCATTAGCTGGCCTCATTGTAGGTTTTGGATATTTTCTTTTCTACTCCTGTCGTGGTTCATATTATCGAATTGTAACGGCATTTTAATTCAAAACTGTTTCTTTTGACCAAAATGAAGATAAAATATTGAATTTAAACAGATATATTTGGCCCTTTTATCTTAGTTTTGTAGCTAAAAGAAACTAAAATAAAAAAAAAAAAAAAAAAAAAAAAAAAAAAAAAAAAAAAAAAAAACCCATATAAATCCATTAAGAATTGGCCTTAACCTAATATTTTAATGGCAATCCGACCATAATTGTTAATAAGAAAAAATACTTCTGTGGTGGATCTGTGTTGTAGGGGGCAGATCTCTTGAAATATATTTATAATATCAACGTTTAACAACTCGTGGCTTTTATCGCCTCAGAGCTCGTCTTTTAGGCGACTTAATGACTCCTCAGTATTCATCTTGAATAATGTAACGGTCAAGTCTAGGGGAAATTCTCATCTGCATTTACTTTTTCTCAGCTCACACCCAAACACACCATCATCGAAAAAATCTTATTTTCAATACAAATTAATAACCTAGTCATACTTATGGCTATACACGGCTCCAGCACTCCGGCTGACTCGACCTATGAAACCCGTGCTTTCAAATAATCTGTGCTTTTCGAATGCGTCTCCAGGACCTTCGCACTTAACCAGGACTTTTTATATGTCTCACAAAACTTACATTTTAATTCATAATTTTTCAATTATTTCCTAATATATAAGATTCTTGGTCTGAACAAAAAGAACAAATTTTTCTTCAATTATTAATCACTCTATAGAAGATTTGGCGCACTCTACTCAGGTCATAGCGCTTTATTTACGGCTCCGCCGCTCTGCCTTCCGGCTCTGGTCCGGCTCCGCCTCCCGGCCTCCGAGTCTCGCGCGAAGAGATATGCCTTTGTAAGCTTCCTCTAAATTCATAAAGGAGTGTTACACCCAAATCTTCCAACTTTTGTACAATTACTTGTTACTTGCCCAATCGTCACTTTATCTTCTTTTAGGTGCTAAAAATAAGAAAAGATTATATTTTACTTTTTGTTATATATAATAATATTGACCTCTCTTCCAGATCTTGCTTTTTAATTTATTAAGAAATTTCGTGGGACTGTATGGCGCGGGCGTCTTTTTGTTTCGAAATTCCGACGAGAGCTTGCTCAGTTTTGTGATAAGGATTACAGGGCACGAGTATCTTTTTGTATAGGTTGTCAAACTTTGCAAAATAATATTCTAGATTTTCGATTTTTATCCAGAACAAGGTAGTTTTTTCGACGAAAGTGGAAAATTCAAAAAGTACTTCTGACATTTGTTGCAGAGGAATCGTATTTCTCTCTATTGAGTGTTTATATTATCACCATTTGTCAAATCAATCCAATTATAATTTTGAATTTTTTTTTCTCAGAAATTATACATTTTTGCTCTCGGCTACTAACAGGTCGTCCGAGCGCATACTCCCGCCTAAGATCTTCAGGCCGCTCTCTTCCGCTCAATCATATAAATGTGTGCAGAGGTCGAGTAGCCGCGCGTGAGTCCCTCGGACTCCGTAGAGTTCAAAATGTTCAGCCTCTCCCCGGACGTTGAGACAGAGTCCGGAGATTAAAGCCCGAAAAAACACACTAACTATGTGTAAATAAAAATAAACATTTAACTTTTAGGAAAGGCTTCTCTTATCTTGCAAAGTATAGGCTGCAATCGCAAAAAAATATGAGAATGAAAGTAAAATTTCGCTTGTGTGTTCGCTGCCGGAGCCAATTCAGAGCAGGAGCGGAGCCAGAGCCGGAGCCGAGGCCGGAGCCGGAGGCCGGAGCCGAGCCGGAATCAAATTATATAATTTTTTTAAAGAATTGTTTTTGTGGCAGGTAAGAAATACTATTCTGCAAGCCGACTGGAAGCTTTTGCTGAAGATAAAACGGAGTCGGAGTAGCGGGAGCCGGAGTCGGAAGCCAGAGCCGGATTTGGAGCTGGAGCTTAGAAACAATATTTTTTGTAACTTTTGCAGGTGAAAGTAATTTTTACAACGTTGGAGCTGAACAATTTGGAATAGCAGCGAGCCGGAAGCAGGCTGGACCGGAAGCGAGCGGAGCGAGCTAAAGATATAAATTTTAAAAAAAATTTGTTTTGCAGGTAAACAATACGTTTCTCGCAAAGTCAGAAGTCTGAACTAGATTCTGAAATGAAAGTCGAAGTCGAGCGTCGCCTGAGCCGAGCCGAGCAAATCTAAAGAGCAACAATCTTTTTTCAAAAAGAATTATTTTGGCAAGATGAAATGTAATGTACAGATTGGAGCTGAAACAGATTAGAAAAGAGCCGGAGCCGGAGCCCGGAGCCGAAGCCGGAGCGGAGCGGAGCGAAGAGCGAGCCCGGAGCGAAGCCGAGCCGGAGGTAGAC
>JABUQX010089763.1:0-12500 GCA_015478945.1 Trachelipus rathkii
CCCACCTGCCCCTATATAACGGTACTATTATTGCTCTCCTCCAATTCCGCGGAACTATACCCTCCATAAACGCTTTGCTACACAACTTCCAAATCCAATCAATCACCATCTCGCCTACAGTATATACTTTTACTGGATTGACGACAAAATTTTATTCTTTCATTCCTCATAATTTTAAAATGAACTTAATTAAAACTCTTTTTGACAGGGGATACAAAATTTCGTCATCTTATATTAATTTTACAAAAGAACTTGATTTCCTGAAAACATTATTTCTGAAGAATGGGTTCCCAAAATTTATAATTGACTCAACTTTTCGAAAATTACTTTCAGCAAAATTTAAAGACAAATATCAGGCTAAATTAACAGCTCCTAAGGATATTTTGTATATGAGGTTGCCTTTTCTGGGGAAAATCAGTTACAAAATTCGACGTAAAATTGATGTGGTTTTAAAAAACTTTACACAGTTTAAATTTAGATTTAGATTTTCGAGTGAAAACAAAATTGGGAAATATTTTAAATTTAAAGATAAACTTCCTTTACCTTTATGCTCATCAGTAATATATCATTACAAGTGCGGTGACTGCGATGCCACCTACATAGGAAAGACAATACGAAGCCTTTCCATACGTATTGCTGAGCATAAAGGTATTTCATTTAGAACTCTAGACCATTTACATCATCCCCCTATTCAGCTATAAATGCTCATTCTCTTCAGGAAAACGACCATATACAGGATACAATTTTGGAATATTGTGGAACCCGATCTTCAGTTGTTAGAATCCTTGTATATTTGGCATCTCAAACTGACCTTAAATGAAAATCTAAGTTTTAACAGTCTTTAATACTGAAGTGAGGTTTTGTTTTAATCATGAACTCTTAACCACATATTATTGTAATCATTAATTTATCTATATGGTTTGTTTATTTCAACTTTATATTATTTTAACTTTTAATTAATTGTATATAATATTTTGTTTAAAATTTTATCATTATATTGTAAGTCTTGAAAATGGGAAGAAGGATTCTTACCCAAAACTAGTCGGCTTATAAATAATTTAAAATATTTAAATTCTTTTTTTTTTTATCTCTTATTATATATATATATATATATATATATATATATATATATATATATATATATATATATATATATATTTATCTTATCTTTCTTTATATATATATATCTATATATATATATATATATATATATATATAGACGACGATGTTTTTTTATCGTTAATAGTGTGACATTTTGTTTTGGTTGTGAGATATGTGTAGTTTTAGCAAAGAAGTTAGCGTGTCATCTTGAAGACTAAAATCTAAAAGTTTGTTTGAATATAGACTAGATAAATTACTAATTTTTTTGAAACATAGATCAATGATGATTGGACTCAAAAATGTACTTAAGTCCAAGTACAAGTACAAGTACAAGTACTTGAACCCAAGTGATATATATATATATATATATATATATATATATATATATATATATATATATATATATATATATATATATATATATATATATATATATATATATATATATATATAATATATATATATATATATATCTTTTTAATTAAATAAGTTCCATCTTCATTAATAAAGGGTACTTCGCCAAAACGCCATTAAAATCATGTCAACGTGAAAGAAGAAAAAAATTCAATGTTTTCAGTATTAATTATAAAATTATTTTTACATTATAAATGAATTGAACATAATTTCCAATAACGGTGGGAACATGTTTTGAACAAGCTGTTTAAAATAAATTACAAGTATTCGAAGTCACTTATGAAGAATTCGATGTCACTTATGGAGGATTCGATGTTACTTATGGGAGGTTTGATGTCACTTATGAGCAAACGGAGAAGGGATGAGATGATTGGTCTGCTATAAAAAGATTCCTTTTTTTTTTTTTTGAGAATTCCACCCTGGGAATCGAAACTCGAAACCTTCCTTTAAAAATGAATTAAGAAATTAAGTCTAAAATTATTATTAAATTTTATCATCAATCTTTATATAAAAACTCCTTAGGCTTAATTTTATTTTAATGAAAAATAATGAGAAAGAAAAAAATATATAAATAGTTTTTGAAGATACTCTTGGGAAAAGGGGAAAAAAATAGTGAAAACTTTTTCTTCATTTCTGCTTTCGAGCAATTTAAATTACGAAAATAAGACCAAAGATAATGAAAATTACCCCAAAAAATGAAAATTACCCCAAAAATACCGAAAATTTCCCCCAAAATGTTTACGACTTAATTGCAAGTTTTTGTTTTCTGTCTCTAAGACTCATTTACTAGAATTTATTGTAATGAGGCTTAATTGCGAGGCAAAAATCATATATATACATATATATATATATATATATATATATATATATATATATAAATATATATATATATATATATATATATATATATATATATATATATATATATATATATATATATATATATATATATATATATATATATATATATATATATATATATATATATATATATATATATATATATATATATATATATATATATATATATATATAGATAAATAAATAAATGTATATATATATATATATATATATATATATATATATATATATATATATATATATATATATATATATATATATATATATATATATATATATATATATATATCGCCCTTTTGTCTTGCTCTATTCCAGTAAAATTAGGCATAACGACACCTTCTCAGATGGGTGGACCACAGGCGGTTTGGCCGTAGGTCACCCTAAGTGGAGTGTTGCCCCCTAGCGCCAAGGTCAAATTCGTCCTGAAAACCATGTTAGGCTTAACGTATCGGGCTAAAATTTGGATGTGAGCTATATGATGACGTAATCTCGTCTCCGACGAGATTACGTTCCTCAGCGTCCCCCCGTAAGGGGGGACGCAGCCCCCCTAAAAAATTAAATTGATCGTAGAAGGCTGAAATTTGGAGACTGGGTGGAGGATTCGGAGTCGGAGACGGAGTTGGAGTCGGAGACGGAGTTGGAGTCGGATTCGGCTTCGGAGTCCTGAGACCCGGGGGGTCTCTGCCTGAAAAAAGAAGAAGAAATGCATGGAATGCAAAACAGAGGAAGAAGGAGGAGGAAAGGAGGAAAGGCGGAAGGAAGAAGAAAGAGTTGATACGGGAATCTGAGGAGTTGGCTCCGGCACCGGTGCTGGAGCCGGTGCGGGCCAAGTTAATAAACATTCGTATAACAACAATATTGGTGTCCTTATATAGGTTATCGAGACCGTAGAGCTTGAATATGATGGTTATAAGAACGTGTAGGGTGTTTAGGACCCCCATTGAGGGGGGTCTTGACTGAAAAAAAAGCACAAGAGGGCAAAATAAAGGCCAAAGGAGGAATGAAGACGGATGAAGGATGAATAAAGAAGGAAAGAGTGGAGAAGAAGTCTGACTCAGAGGAGTAGAAGGTGACAGTTGCACCGGTGCTGGCTCCGGTGCGGTGCCGAGTTATTAAATATTTGTGTAATGATACAAAATTGGTGTCTTTATATATGTTATTGGGTCTGTAGATTTCGAAAATAATGGTTTCAGAACCATCAAGAGAAAAAATAAAAATAAAAATAAATAAATAAATAAATAAATAAATAAATAAAATTTCTTATTCTTTCTATGTTTATAACTTACAAATTTATGTTTTTACATACCCTAAAGCAGTAAATCAGTAAATCAAACCACCATCCAACCACCCTCCTGTCCAGTCGTGATCTACTGATCTATTGATCTATTGATCTATTGATCTGTTGATTCAGGTCAAATCTTTACTAAAATTGTCATGTTTTACATACCCTAAAGCAGTAAATCAGTAAATCAGTAAATCAAACCACCATCCAACCACCCTCCTGTCTAATCGTGATCTATTGATCTATTGATCTATTGATCTATTGATTCAAGTCAAAATTTTTTTACTAAAATTGTCATGTTTTACATACCCTAAAGCAGTAAATCAGTAAATCAGTAAATCAAACCACCATCCAACCACCCTCCTGTCTAATCGTGATCTATTGATCTATTGATATATTGATCTATTGATTCAAGTCAATTTTTTTACTAAAATTGTAACGTTTTACCCAACCCTAAAACAGTAAATCAGTAAATCAGTAAATCAAACCACCATCCAGCCACCATCCTGTCCATCCTTGATCTATTGATCTATGGATCTATTGTTTCAGGTCACATTTCGAGTATCACTATGGATAAACATAACATAAAATCAAGTTCTTTATACAAAGATCAATCAATATATGTTGACGTAACAAAGTTTCCACATTAATAAAGCTTACTTAGCATCATCTGAACTAAGAATATAACCCACAACGACATACCTGACACATCTTAAACATGAATAAACTGTTAACATTAACAAAGTTCCACACTTAACACCAGTAAAAGTAACTAACAATTCATATAAAAACGTAACTTATTCACACTTTGTCAAACATATCTCTAACATATTAACGTTAATCTTGCACTGACACAGTAACATTTACCAAAAATATATCATAACCATGTCCAATTATCATACTGACCAACGAATATACTCTAACGTAATAAAGTCTCCACATCAATAAAGCTAACATAGCATAACATGAACTAAGGAAATAATGTACAACAACAAACCTAACACAACTTACACACGAATAAACTGTTAACATTAACAAAGTTCCACACTTAACACCAGTAAAGTAACTAACATTGCATGCAAAACGTAACCTATTCATACTTTTTCAAGCATATCTCTAACATATTAACGTTAATCTTACAAAGACACAGTAACATTTAGCAAAAATGTATCATAACCTTGTCCGATTATCATACTGACCAACGAATATACTCTAACGTAATAAAGTTTCCACATCAATAAAGCTAACATAGCGTAACATGAACTAAGAAAATAATGTACAACGACAAACCTAACACAACTTACACACGAATAAACTGTTAACATTAACAAAGTTCCACACTTAACACCAGTAAAGTAACTAACATTGCATGCAAAACGTAACCTATTTCTACTTTTTCAATATCTCTAACATATTAACGTTAATCTTACAAAGACACAGTAACATTTAGCAAAAATGTATCATAACCTTGTCCGATTATCATACAGACCAACGACTATATGCTAACGTAACAAAGTTTTTACATTATCATAGTAATATTTAACAAAAATTTATCATAGCCTTACCTAAATATCATAATCCCCAGCAAATAGCTGCAAACATAACAAAGTTTTTTCCAAACATAACATAAAAATAACAAAGTTTTATTCAAACATAACATAAAAATAAGTTCTTTGAATAAAATATCATAGTAAAGTGTAATAGTTTACCGAATTTAAAGCAGTAAATCAGTAAATGCAGTATATCAAACCTTACCTAAATATCATAATCCCCAACAAATAATAGCAAACATCTATTGATCTAATGATTCAGGTCACATATCGAGTATCATTTCGGGTAAACATAGTACAAAAATAAGTTCTTTATATACTAACCACCGAATATATGCTAACGTAACATTGTTTTCACATTAATAAAGCTAACATAGCATTACCAGAACTAAGAATATAATGCACAATGACAAACCTAACACACCTTACGCACGAATAAACTACTAACATTAACAAAGTTCCATACTTAACAACACTAAAATACCTAGCACAGCGTACAAAACGTAACCTATTCACACTTTTCAAGCATATTTCTAACATATCATTGTTAATTTTACATTAACACTATTGATTTACGTCATTTCGAGTATCATTTCAGATAAACATAGCACAAAAATGAGTTCTTTATATACTAACCAGCGAATATATGCTAACATAACAATATTTTCACATTAATAAAGCTAACACAGCATCATATGAACTAAGAAAATAATGTACAACGACAAACTTAACACAACTTACGCTAATAAACAGTTAACATTAACAAAGTTCCACACTTAACACCAGTAAAGTAACTAGCATTGCATACAAAACGTAACCTATTCATACTTTTTCCAAGCATATCTCTAACATATTAACGTTAATTTTACATTGACACAGTAATATTTAACAAAAATTTATCTTAACCATGTCTAATTATCATACAGACCAACGAATAACTGTAAACATAACAAAGTTTTATCCAAACATAACATAAAAATAAGTTCTTTGAATAAAATATCATAGTAAATTGTAATAGTTTACTGATTTTAAAACAGTAAATCAGTAAATCAGTAAATCAAACCATCAACCCCTCCCCACCCCTCCCTCCATGACCTTTTGATCTATTGATCTATTGATTCATGTCATATTTCGAGTATCATTTCGGATAAACAGCTTATAACACAAGAAATAAGTTTTATATACTAACCATCGTATACATCGTAACAAAGTTTTTACATTAATAAAGCTAACATAACATAACCTGAACTAAGAATATAATGTACAACAACAAACCTAACACACCATACGTACGAATAAACTACTAACATTAACAAACTTCTGCACTTAACAACAGTAAAGTACCTAACACTTCGTACAAAACGTAACCTATTCACACTTTTTCAAGCATATCTCTAACATATCAATGTTAATTTTACATTAACATCGTAATATTTAACAAAAATTTAGCATAGCCCTATCTAATCATCATACTGACAACGAATATAATGCTAACGTACCGCTTTTACATCAACTTCATAATATTTAACAAAATTCATCATAACCTCGTCTAAATATCATAATCCCCAACGAATAATTGCAAAGACAACAAAGTTTTAACCAAACATAACATAAAAATAGCAAAATTTTTATCCTGACATAACATAAAAATAAGTTCTTTGAATAAAATATCACAGTAAAGCGCGATAGTTTACTGATTTTAAAGCAGTAAATCAGTAAATCCAGTAAATCGAACCATCCATCCCAGGAGTCCCCTACCCACCCATCCCATGATCTATTGATATATTGATCCAAGTCATATTTCAGTATCATTTTGGATAAACATAACATAAAAATAAGTTCTTTATATACTGACCTACGAATATATGCTTACGCACCAAAGTTTTAGCATCAACAAATCTAACATACCCAGCGTATGAATAATCCGCTAACATCCTGAAAATTCCCTACTAATCAAAGGTAAAGTAGCTAACCGGTCATACAATACTCGATATGTTCCCACTTTTCCCGCATATCAGCAACAGGTAAGAAGACGTATTATCTAACAAAATCCCATAAGTGACCAATCTATCAAAGATACCAGCATCTTGAACTATGATTGACACTATCTTCATCAAAGTGTCACTCGTTTCGAGTATAACATCATTTGAACTTTGAATAAACGTAGACATTAGCAAAATTCTCGGGCAAACCTAACATTAATCAACAAAATCTTAACCTAGGCTCACGTTTCTAACACATCATCGTCAGTTAACACAGTAATATCTTACAAAACTCATCATTTCTCTAACAAATCAGTGTTAATTTCACACAGTCCTAGTAATATTTAACATAACGTACCTAACTTACGAATAAACAGCTTTCATTAACCAAGAGTATTTAAAGCAACACATCACCTCCCGAGAGAAAACCCAATGGGAATGTGGCCCTTGAATGTGAATCCTGAGGGATCACTGAAGAATTGTAAGCGGAGTTTTGGGCCTCAGCCCAAAGGGTTGAGGCCTTACCCCTCCTTCGGAGGGGAAATGCCCGCTGACACCCCTTCGGAGTGATCCCCCTCTCAGGATTCACACCCTTTCAAGGGCCACATTCAATGTTAATTTTACATTAGTATGGTAATATTCAACAAAAAGTTTACCATAACCTTACCCAAGTACCATAATACCTAACGGATAAATACAAACATAGTAAAGTTTTATCCTCTGTAAAGCTAAACTATGAATATAACATACTTAACACATAACGACCAGACAAATAAACAGCTATCATTAACAACTTAACCATTGATCTATTGATTCAACTCGCATTTTGAGTATCATTTAGGTTAAACATAACATAAAAACAAGTTCTTTATACACTGATCAACGAATATATGCTAACGTAACAAAGTTTTCACATTAATAAAGCTAACATAGCATCACATGAACTAAGAATATAATGTACAACGACAAACCTAACACACCTTACGTACGAATAAACTACTAACATTAACAAAGTCCCACACTTAACAACAGTAAAGTAACTAACATAGCGTACAAAAACGTAACCTATTCACACTTTTTCAAGCTTATCTCTAACATATCAATGTTTATTTTACATTGACACTAATATTTAACAAAAATATATCATAACCTTGTCTAATTATCATACAGACCAACGAATAATTGCAAACATAACAAAGTTTTATCCAAACATAACATAAAAATAAGTTCTTTGAATAAAATATCATAGTAAAGTGTAATAGTTTACCGATCCTAAAGCAATAAATCAGTAAATCAAACCACTAACCCCCTCCCTCCCCATCCTCCCCCCATGACCTTTTGATCTATTGATCTATTGATTCACGTCCCATTTCGAGTATCATTTCGGATAAACATAGCACAAAAATGCGTTTTTTTTATATACTAACCAGCGAATATATGCTAACATAACAATGTTTTCACATTAATAAAGCTAACATAGCGTTACCTGAACTAAGAAAATAATGTACAACGACAAACCTAACACAACTTACGCACGAATAAACTGTTAACATTAACAAAGTTCCACACTTAACACCAGTAAAGTAACTAACATTGCATACAAAACGTAACCTATTCATACTTTTTCATAAAAATAACAAAGTTTTGTCCAAACATAACATAAAAAATAAGTTCTTTGAATAAAATATCATAGTAAAGTGTATTAGTTTACCAATTTTAAAGCAGTAAATCAGTAAATCAGTAAATCAAACCACCATTCCCTCCCCTCCCCTCCCCACCCACTCTTCCATGATCTATTGATCTATTGATTCAAGTCATATTTCGAGTATCATTTTGGATAAACATAACACAAAAATAAGTTCTTTATATACTGACCAACGTTTTCACCCAATAATGCTAACACATCATAACCTGAACTAAGAATATAATGTACAACGACAAACCTAGCATACCTCACGTATGAAAAATCTGCTAACGTTCACAAAATTCCCTACTTATCAAAGGTAAAGTAGCTAACAGGACATACAAAACTCAATGTATCCCCACTTTTCCAACATATCAGCAACAGTTAAAGCAGTATTATCTAACAAAATCCCTTAACAAAGTGACCAATCTATCAAAGATACCAACATCTTGAACTATGAATTGACGCTACCTTCATCAAAATGTCACTCATACCGAATATAACATCATTTTGAACTATGAATAAACGTAGACATTAGCAAATTTCTAGAGGCCAACCTAACAATACTCAGCAAAAACTTAACCTATGCTCACGTTTTCTAACATATCGACGTTAGTTAACACAGTATTATCTCACGAAACTTATCATTTCTCTAACAAAGTAGTGTTAATTTCACAGTGTCATAGTAATATTTAACAAAACGTAACAGAAATTAAACATAGCCTAACATATCTAACACTTACAATGGACGAAAACCTACAATAGATACTAACATTTGGAACTACGAATAAGACATTAACATCTGGACCTATGAATAAGTTTTCAACATGCCCCTCGTTACACACCAAAACTCAACCTATCCTAGCTTTTCAATCATATCATCAGCAGCTAAAGCAGTATTATCTAACAAAATTCCTTAACAAAGTGGCCAAACTATGAAAGATACCAGCATCTTGAACTATGAATTGCTGCTACATTCACCATTTTATGTTTGTATATGTATTTCGTGCTTCATTCAATGCAATAGGACGCGCAAGGGCAAAAGGAGTGCCGCTAGCAAGTCAATTTTTTTGGGGGGCACTTTCGCAAGGATGACCCTGTAACAGATACCACCTTTTTATGTGCAGTTGAATTGCAAACTAAAAGTAAAGAGTTTCATATAAAGAAAATGCATTAAAGAAGGTTTAAAGGTGGAGAGTCATAGAGAGGATGTAAATCGGGTAATTATTTTTATTTTTTTTATTTACAGAATAAACAAGCAGTAAATGCAAACAAATATATATATATATATATATATATATATATATATATATATATATATATATATATATATATATATATATATATATATATATATATATATATATATATATATATATATATATATATATAAAGCTAGTGGAGATTAATTTTATTAAATGCATTAAATAATTCTCTTAAAGTTTAACCGAAATTTTGAAAAAAAATTCTTTAAATATATCTTTGATTAAATGACCAGACTCTTTCCAGGTTTATTGGAGATTGTTTGTATTCATTCTTCCGACGTGATATTGTAAATAGTTTGTCTTAAAAGCTACTTCAGTTTTCCAAATATTAAAATTGCAAACTACTTCCCTCTTCGTTAAGTACTCTACAAGTATAAAACCTTTTTTTTTTTTTTTTAAGTTATATATGGTTGAGTATATCAGTATTTAACTACCTATCCTTCTTCTCTAATCTACCTTATTTCTGATCTCCTTTCAGAAAGCTTTTCCGTAGCTGTTGAAAATGTCCTCCGTTTGTTTTTTAAATATGTTAGTAGTGTTTCTAAGATTCTATTCCATCCACTATAGACTTCTTTATGATACTTCATCACCTTCCCTACACAGAAGATTTCACCCAAGATTATTTATTTTCATTTTTGATAAACAGTTTTCATTGTAACATATTGAAGATGCCAGAGGATTATTTAGAGAAAGTGACTATTCTCCTGTTTCAAATTGGGGCAGGAAAATAATTGTTCTATACTATGGCTCAAAGTTAGATAACTTTATTCATCTACTCTTGCAACTGCGAGAATGAGTGCTTCTTTCTTGAAAAGAGATCTTGATTAGTCAAAAATATTTTTATGTTATTTATGAGATTTATATTTTATATTTTATACATTGAAATGATTTTCCATGTCCTCCTCCTTCACGGCTTCACGCTCCAAAAAGCGATATCGTCAGCGTATGCCAAAATACCCCATTCATTATTCTTTTCCCCACCTTGTTTTAAATATGCTTATAGCGCCATCTAAAGATGCAATAACAACAGGGGCGATAACGCTTCCCTGCTCCACCCCGTCCTCACTTGAAACCGCTTCTCATTTTCATGTCCGGTCAACTCCTCGTACAGGCTCTTAATTGTTTTTATCATTCTCCTCGAAACTCTGTATTCCTCCTTTCTACATCCTTATAGTCTATCTCCTGGTATCGAATTCAAGGCCTTTTTGTAAATCCACGAAGGCCAGGCTCGCCCCAACATTGAATTCCCATGTCTTCTCTACAATCTGTCTTAAGCTAAAGACCAGATCCATTGTTCCCCTTTTCTTCCTGTACCCATGCTGCTCCTCTCCCAACTTTGCTTCTATCCACGCTCTCAGTCTTCTCTCTTTCCTTCTTCTTTCATATGCCTTTAATATATGATTTATCAGTGATATGCCCCTGTAATTTTCACAAATAACAGAATCTCCCATTCCCTTATATATCGGCACGATTATTGTTCTCCCCCACTCCTCCAGCACCTATTCAGCAACTTTGGTATGTACCTCTTTGTTTGGGCCCCAGCCTCTCTCACCAGGTCTATACCCTCACCATCCTCACAAGGCGTCTTGCTATTTTTCATCCTCGCAAAAGTATCCTCCTCGTAACTTCCTCCTCCTCCACCTCCTGCCTCCGCAAATCATCCCCATCCCCCAGCACTGTCTCCTCCCTCTCCACGTTCAACAAAGACTCAAAATATCCAGTCCATCTTTCATTTATTTCCTCCGCCGTCACCATCACCTCTCTCTCTCTCTCTCTCTCTCTCTCTCTCTCTCTCTCTCTCTCTCTCTCTCTCTCTCTCTCTCTCTCTCTCTCTCTCTCTCTCTCTCTCTCTCAGCATTTCTTTATGTTATTTAACTTCTTTTTATCCTTCCTGTATGATCTTGCTATGCCATACAACAAAGATATATTTCCTATTTGATCTTCCTTCTCTCTCTCTCTCTCTCTCTCTCTCTCTCTCTCTCTCTCTCTCTCTCTCTCTCTCTCTCTCTCTCTCTCTCTCTCTCTCTCTCTCTCTCTCTCTCTCTCTTCTTTTTATTGTTTTGGCTTCACTTCTTGCGATTACATACTCATCTCTCGTTTCCGGTGTCCTCCTTAGCCAAGTTCTCATCTTTTTTTGTTTTTTGTTTTATCTCTTCCCTTACCTCCTCCGTCCACCACGATGCATGCTTGTTCCTTCCTCCTCTTATCCACTCATCTCTCAGCACCCCCAAACAAAGCCACCTCTTTCAAACACTCCTCAACCTGTGACCACTCATCCTCTCCACTCTCCTCCCATCCACTCACTTTTTCATTTATCCTTCTTTCGTATTCTGTTCTTGTTTCTTGGTCTCTTAGACTCTT